>JANHGL010016061.1:7056-23598 GCA_024611195.1 Ceyx melanurus | reverse complement strand
GAGAGAGACACGGGGAGGTAAAGTGGAAGAGCGAGGAGGAGAGGAAGGAGAGGAGGGAGGGGGAGGGGAAGAGGAGAGGAGAGGAGAGGAGAGGAGAGGGAGAGGGAGAGGGAGAGGGAGAGGAGAGGGAGAGTGCTCTGGAACTTAGACCGCTTATAAAATGCCAAGCCTCAAATACACAAAAGACAGACTTCCTGTCCCCACTGATCCACAAGGAAGTTAGAAATTCTTCAATAGCCTTGAGAATCTGGGACTGAAAGTCTGATTTAAGAAATAAAAAAAAGAAAATTCACTTTGCCTATGGGGGAACCACCAGATGCACTTTTGAGCGTAACAGAGGGCAGGCAGATCTCTCAGTACTGAGAGCCATAAGCAAACTGCATCTGGTTTTGATGCTGTAGTTATTCAACACATTATTCAAAATATTCATAAATTCCCCCCAAATAGATCAAATTAAAATATATAAAACTCAAGCCCTAGTTATGTTTGGTTTAGAAAAAAACAACTACCATCACCACAAAGAGTTGCTCTTCCTCCTGCAAGGAATTGTTTTAGCAAGAAGTGTAATTAAGAAAAATATACATGTCCTTGCTACCCACAATGAAAATATTATCTAGCCCGGAATATCTCCAGAGTTCTGCTGGGGCCATGGGCAATGATGAAGCTCAAACCATTGAGCCCAATGTTCACATACATTTGGCTCCCCGGGACACACAGGGGGTCCTAGGACCAGGAGGGAGGCAGAAGGAAGGACAAGTGGTTAGAGGTTGGACATGCAGCACAGCCCTGGGGTGCCTGTTACTTCCAGGCAAACCTGGTCCTGGAGTGGTGTCAAAGGGACTTTGTGTGCCTCTTTATGTCTGCACATCTCCTGCACCAATTGCCATCTGAAGGAGTCAGAGGTCTCTATCCATGAGAAACAAAATAATTCCGAGGGTGATAGGAACAATAAAGAAAAAAATCACATACATAAGAAATTAGGTACATGGTCTTGAATATTTTGAATACAAATAAATTACACTTGGAGTTTTCCCTCACATCATCCAAGTAAGATATTAAATATTTTTTATATGAACCTTAGTAATATTTGATGCTATAAACCATTAAATCCAAATATTATAATGTATCTTCCCCCATACCCAGTATGTACACCTTATTAATCATGCTGCACCCACCGCTAGCTATTTCTACCCTAGTGTTTTTGTCCAATTCCTTAAACTATTGCAATCCATTTACTACTTAAATTTCCTGTATTGGATTGTAAGAAGCCATGTGTGCAGCATGCTGAGTGATCAGGAGAATTGGATTTTTTTCCTGCCTTTTTAACATTTTCATGTATTATATTTAGTGATTCATGTGCTTCAGGTTTTTTCCAGGTGTGCTTCAGGGGAAAAATGAAAATAACCTACCTCCAGCATATGCTCAGACTCTCAGGAGAAGCAGCAACTTTTTGTTATTATTCTAAACAAGATTTTCTGCTGCACAAGATCCACTTAGAGCCATTTCTGGCCCCTGTATCCTCTGGACAGGAAGTCTCTTCTCAGACTGTTAATGGCTTGCTGTTTTTTTTCTATGGAAAAAATAAAGAAACAAACAAACAAAGGACTATAATTGCATGTGTTATTCATATTACAAGTTCAGTTGCCAGAGGAAATATACAGATTTTCACACGAAAATTTCTCTATACATCTATATATAAATATATATATTTCCATTCCTGTCAGCATAGCCATTTGCAGATCTGCATTAAACAATGAATTTCAATGCCAGTGCTGTAAAAGTGTCAGTCAGCAGCTCTGTTTCTTCTGAGTCTGATGATAATAGATTGGCTAAGAAATCTGGCCACGTTCTTTTTGCCAAGGGATTGTGCTGCTGCAGGTAATGCACATCAGATGAGATGTCACACTCTCAGAAGAAGTGCAGAGGCATTAAGACAAGTCAAATTCTGGGCTGTTTATAGTTTCCTTTACCAATCAGGATTTCAAGATGGAGACTGATTTTATAAATACTCAAAGAAGATTTGTTGCATGATAGAAGCTCTTGAAGGAAAGAAATAGGTTAGACTTTTTGCCTTGTTATGTCCCAAAGAAAACTGATTATCTGTTTTCACAGTTTACATTAAATAAATATGTTTTGATTTGGAATGATAGTGAGATTTGGGGGAAAAAAATTAGTGCTTCAACTATCATAAGATGAGGGTTATAAGGAGGGAAGCAGAAAAGGGCAGCTGGCTGTGTTTTGTGCTGCACAGTTTTTCAAATGCTTCAGAACAGCCGCATGAAACTTTTCAAGTGTTTTGAGAAACAACTGTCTTCAGTTAGCACTACTTCTCAGCTCACATGTGAAAGCTGGTCAGTAGTAACGTCCTTGGAGGAGTGAGGGGGGGGAGGGAAAGAAATCTCTCCAGGTGAATTAGTAGGAGCCAGACATGGCTGTGATTCTACTGTAGCTGTGGAGGCACTGGTGGAATAGGGAGAGAGGACTATGGCAGGATGTTGTTTTGGGTTTAGCTGTGGAGAGCATGTGTAGCAGTGAGAAGGTAGAGAGATTTTTATCTTTTTTTAAAGATAAAAATTATCTGGCCTAGATTTAGATGTCCATATATGAGCCAGTCTGTAGGTTTCTCCTATAGTGCACAGATAGAGAATGAAGATATGACTTGGCTCCTCCTGATACAGACATGATATGCTGGATGGGTTAATAACTTTGGAAACCTGTCTCTACTGTGGCCATGTCATGGAAAAAGGCCAGTTCCATTCTTTGTGTGTTTACTGGAGTACCCTTTGAACCCTGTAACTTCGGGGGCATAGATATGATTGCAGTCCCACTTCCCTTCTCCTCTCAGTAGGCTAAGTACATTTAGGAACACCAGTGGTGCTTTCAGGTAACAGCATTTGTCCTTCTGATGCTGAGAACGGTGGGGAAAAACAGGCATGGTCCAGTGAATCCTTTAACTAATCTTTATTTGAAAGAATCAATTTTTTATCCATTGATGCTTACTTCATAATGTAAACAAAAGTGGAAGGAAAGGGGCTGCTGCAATGTGCATTCTTGATCTGAAATGAAACACTGGTGTGGACACATCTCAGGAGAATTTAATGGCTGCAGCATGAACACTTCCTATTGCTGGTTTCTGTGGCAGTACTGATCTCACAATTATTACATTGAGAGATAATGACGATTTACACAACACAAAAGCAGCCTCTTTTCCAAAAAGCATCTTCTTTGGAAAATCCGTAATCCTAATCCCTAACCTTGAGCATTTCATGCCTTTAATTTCCACAGTCGGATGCTGCAGAAAAGCGATGGCTCTAAGCAGGAGTCTGTGCCATGCCTTTTCTTCCTTGAACAGCATAGGCATCTTTTACTGCCCTGAGGTTTATTGAAGCCTGCTTTTTGTTATTACTGAGCAAAATGTACATTGTTATAGCTACTAAGGCAGCAGACCAGTCATTGTAACACAGGATTATGATTTCTTTACAAGGAGAGATCACAGTGATCTGGCTATATGAGAGAAAGGCCTTGTTTGAATGTATTATTTGCACCAGTAGCAGAGGGAATCCTTACAGCTGAATGTCAGTAAGTGGCTTTTGCTGTTTAGTGGAATATAAACCAACCTGTCTAGATGAGCTGAATGAGTAATGGAAGTACTCAAGCCCTCTAGGGACACTCTTGCTGTCTTGCAGGATTGGGCTCCTTTTACATCTGGGAAAAGAAATTTTGAAAAGATAACAGTGGGAGATGATTGTCACTGCTAACAGCAGGGAAGAATGAGTGCAACTGTGTTGGGTTTTGCCCCCTGCATGCTAACAACCTTTCCAGGAACAAACTGATGCTATGTGCTGTGGGATTTAATGGAAAAGGGGTGTGTGTGAAAATTCAGGGGCATAGCTGAAGATGCTGGGTTCAGATTGAGAAGAAAACTATTCCACATCCATTTGCTTCTTAAGTCAATCTGGAAAGTCTTTGGTGGACAGAGGCATCAGGTATGCTGCAGCAGCCCAGCTTGGTGCCTAGGACATGCTCTCTTGCTGTGTGCTCAGCATCAGCAGTCTCTTCAGGAGAAGGCTCTGCATGGTGCACACACACTGGGGCTGAAAAGTGCTATTTGAGCTGTTTGTGCCATGAGATTCCTACTAGCCCATTGTGGGGGATGCAAATTTTCAAGATCTTGCTAAGGCAACTCTATGTTATTCACTCCTTTATGATGATTATAGTGATATTTGAACTACATACTGTGTTGAGAGGGAAAGTTCCCTTGATGTGCCTGAATGTCGCACAGTGTATATAACATGGTACTCCTTCCTGCCTCTCCCAGACCCCCTAACAGTCTCTCAGTAGGAAGAAAAAAGCTAATGTAAAAGGGATGTTTACATTAATGTTATTCAAATGAGCAATGTACAAATAAAATGATATTTAGGCATCGCCTTTGCTTCTCAATAAATATCTTCAGGCAAAACTACTCACAATGGTACTTAAACCTCCTCAGGGGGTCTATAGCTGTTGGCAGTATTTTCTTTCCTGCCTGCTACAGTTCAAGAAGAAAAAAATATTTCTTATTGTACTAATATGGCTCATAAATTTGTTGAGGCCCAGATGTGAAGCACTTGTCTTAGGAAAAGCCAAGAGAAGGAAGAAACCTGAAAAACAGCAGAAAACACTCAAAGGGAGACATTTGCAATTATACAAAGCCCATCTCTCTGATTTAAATGCTTCTATAACTTGTTACAAAATTCAGCATTTGTAAGTAAGAATAAAACCTCATGGTGTTGAACAGTTGCCATTTGTGCAGAACAGAAATATTTTAGGGCCAAAAATCAATACCCAGAGGGTACTGAAAAACTCAATCTGTGGGTAAGCATATGGAGACTGATATGAAGAGCTCAGAAAATCAACAAGGTAAGTAAAAACTGAACTAATTTCCAACTAACTTTTTTTCAGAGGCCATTAGCTGTCAAGTTAACATAACATCTCTTTCCAATGTTGAGGGCAAATGCTTCTACTTCTTATTTACATGGTGTTTGTCACTGAAGCAAAAAGTAGTCTTAGTTATTAGACTGGGAAAAAAAGTGGCCTCAGAAATAGAAAGAGTTCTTCCAAGGTAGGGTAATTACTTATTGTAGGAAATATGCACAGCCATGGATCATGAATCAGAGAACAGTGTTAAGGGTAGACAAACTTAGATGAACTTATGTGACTAGAGGGTTTGATATGGTTGGAGTGAGGGTCAAAAAAATAAATGAGTGGTGTCAAAAAGCATGATCAGGAGAGGCTGACTGTTTTGCTTTTGTATCCACTTTGGAGTAGGGAACCAAGAAAAGGTCTTTAGCCTCACTACCTGAGCAAAGAACAACATAGACATCAAGTGAAGGTGACTAATTTGATTACAAGATAGAAAGGTAGGAGAATAATATTGACAAATGAGGTTTCAGGGAAATTATTCCAGAAGAGCTTTGTTTTCCTTATTAAAAACCCAAGGGCTGCTAAGCAGGGACTTACCTCAGTCACTCTTTTTTGCTCAGGCATAGTCAGTGGTGAGCTCTTAAAAATAAAAAATCCACCACTAAACCCAGACTGATGACACTTGTAATCTATCAATCACTAATAGTTTCAGCATATGCTGGAGATGTGGAATTTTATCTAGAGTCTAATTGGGAACTGATAAGCAGTCTGTCTTTGCCTGATGAAAAAGCTCCTTTCTGTCCTGCTGCAGCATAATTCAGTGTCTCAAAAAATACCTTTCACTCAGAAGATCAGATGGAAAGTGCTAGTAAGGAGCAAACCTTAGACCTGCAGGTCACCTGTGTCGTTGGCTGGGCAAGGCAGAAGTGCCCAAACCAGCAGAATTACAAATGTGACTCAGATGGTAAGGTTTTTAGGAGGACGCCCATTGCAGGAGGTCTGGATGGCTGTCAACCCCCATGACCTGCAGTACCACTGGTAATGGAAAGAATAAAAGATCCCTCTCTAGAGTTACTCAGCTCCAGTGGGAAGATGTCCATGCCAGGGACAGCTGAGCTCACAGGCAGTGGGGAAGGTCACTGGCATGTCCTGGTCTGATGCGAGTGACCACAACATTAGTTGTGAGGCATATGTACTGCAGATCACAGAAACTGTGAGACTGTACAAGACCTCACTGGAGTATTTGCATGCTCCTGTGGAGACTCAAGCTGGTACTTTCAGATCCACTGAGAGATTTTTACACATTGACTCACTTGGTTTCTCTATAAATAGATGAATATAAACATATTAAACCACCTTTACATGCCCTGTTCAGAACAATGCCATAACCAGACACTTCCAGGCTCTATAAAGATTTAGAGATAGTGATTGCTATTTCACTTTGCCTGCTGAGAAGCTGCTTACATTTCCATAGGGATCTCATTGCTTCAAGCCTGACTTAACCAAGACAGTGGGCAGTCTATCTAGTAACTGCTACTCAAGCGTTTTCGTAAGTATTTCTCACTTTTTCATGGAGGAACTTCAAATTTTAGTGATTTACTTTAAGCTCTGTTTACCTGCAATAGTTTAAAAATGGCCTATACTACTTGTGCTTCTGTGCTTCAATGTCTGAGATGAAGTCCTGCACATATGCTGAAGAGCAAAGGGCTGTGGTCCTCTAGAGACCATCCAGTTGGCTGACAACCTTCCTCCCTGTATGCTCCTGGCAGGAGATGACACTGCAGCCACCACAGCAGAGTCCCCTGACAAAGCACAGCCTGAACAGGATGAGGTTAACATCAACTGGCTGTATTCATTTATTTCTTGAGCACAGAGAAAAAATACCTTCCCTTCTTTGCAAGCTGCCTGTATTTGCTACAGATTATATCCATCATATTCTTGTCTGTATTACCTGCATTTATCTAGTACAGCGTGGGATGAAAATGTGCCCCTGAGACTATGCATATATGTAACTTAACTACCAGCTGCCAACATGGATGCAAAGTTATCTCTTCAAACTATGCATAAAACCCTGTGGATAGTGATATTAAGTAGCTATCTTGTATGCAATACAGGCATTACATTTGTGTTAGTGTGTTGACACATCATTATATTTCTCAACAAGGCAAATTAGAACAATGATATGAAATTTGGTCATGAGAGCCTGAGAACTTTTTATGGTTCTAGGAATCATCATTAAGACAGACTTTAAAATGGAGTGTAAATATTATAATGAAGAGTTATTTCTTCCTGCTTACTAAGAATCAAAAAAGACCAAAGATAATGTCACAAATACTCAAAAGAAAATTTATGTTTTATGTTTTGTTTTTCTAAAGAAGGAAAGAACCCAAACCTTTTCTTTTTTTCTTTCTTTTTTTGTCCATGGCACCACAGCCTTTACCAAGAAAGAGGACTGTAGTCTTCACACTATGTTACCTTTTTTGGGTACCACTTCTCCCTGATATTGTTGTCATTGGCCCATGAGCCTTTGATGGGCTGACTTGCTACAGTCACACTCCACAGAAAGGAGTTTGTTTCACATTTCTATGTGAAAGATGAACAAACAAATGCACGAATATTGCACAGGAACTCTCAGTTCTCCTCAGTTCTTGCTCTCTTGTTTTCAAAGGCATATATTTAAACACAAAAATAATCAGTGCTGGGCCTCCTGAGATCTCCTCTTGTAAATTCACAGTGTCGTGGACATTCTTAGTTTCAGTGACTGTGTTTATACACCCCACCTCCCAGTCTGGGGAAGTGAAGGATGAGTACCACTGTGACTTGTTTTTTGTATGGCCTGACTACAAAAGCAGTGCACAATGCTGTGTGCTCTCTGCTCACACAGGGGGCAACTGGGGATCTCCTTATATACAATTAATAATGTATACACGTAGCAGTAGTTGCTATCTAATAAATACTACCGATACATAGTCCAACCTTCTGCAGATTGATCAGTTAGGTGAAATTCAGATAATCATATCCTAAACTTCCTGTGTATTCTAGGTTCAAAAGGTCCTAAAATGTGATTGTGTCTGTGAAAGAAAAGGGATTATAAAATAATTCATTTTGAAAAAAAATCCTAACCTTAAATCACAATCAGTGCTCAGTTAATTACTTACACATTCCTGGAATATGGAAACATTTCATTTTTTAAAATGCCATTTTTGAAATATAAGCATTTGCAAAGCATTTCCTTATTTTTTCTTTTTTTTCTCTCTTTTTTTTTTTTTTTTTTTAAAAAAGAGGGAAATGTGAAGAAAATGTCACCACATCTCACCCTTCAGTATGCATATAATTCCGTGTTGGTGAAAACACAACATTTTGTTAAGTAACCAACTTATAGCCCTCCTCCTTCCCTCCCCTCCTCCCTGAAATTAAAGAATTGCACAAACTTATAGATAACAGTAGAAGATTATAATCAGAAATGCCAGACTAGAAATAAACATGATGACAAGGCTTGTTATTAGTGTTTGATGGGTTCCTCCTATTTGCCTTCATATTTTCTTTTGTGAGTTTCTTTAACTTGTCTTTACTAGGACTAAATTGACCTTTGGCTCTTCGGATCCTCTAAGAGCAGCCCCAGCACTTAAGCTACCGAAGCATTTTCATTATCTCTCTCTCAAAATACCGTGATGATGAGCATTGGGAAAATGACTATTAATCATTTGTCAGCAGCAGCAGCAACAGGATTTTTAGTTTTGTGGTTTTTTCCCAGATATTTAACCATATAAGGACAAGAATGCCAAAGTACAATCTCCACCTGGACAGACTGCTCAGTCTTTTATGTATGCTTTTGGAGAAGGAATTGCAGATTTGACAGAAAGATATAACATAAATGACTGATTTTATGGCATATGATGAATACTGAAGTGATTTGGCAGTGTTGGGCTAATGATTGAAATTAAACAGTTCTATGATTCTATAAATATATTGGGTAGACACTGCTTTTGCTTTGGGAACTCACTGGTGGTGATTGTGGGTGAGAAATGAACAGTGTCAATGCTGAAGTGAGGATGGTGCCTGAAGAGGATGAGTCTCACCAGGAGGGTGGCAGTGACATCTGCTTTCCAGAGGAAATCTAAAAGAGACCAACTGGATGGTCGGAGGACAATACAGAAAAATTGTTTGGGACATTCGTCTAAGTAGAGGACTAAATGCCCTCCAAAGAAAAGGAGAAAACAAAAAAAAAAAGCAATTTGGATATCAGAGGAACCCACTGATAAAAGTTGATATTAACAAGTTAACTCTTGCTAAATGAGAAGAAGTATGAGCAGGGCACAAAAGCAAAGGTCTGTGAAAAATGACCATTTTTGTCCTACATCAGTTCTCTCTATGACTTGTGGTTTGGATGGCTGGCACCCCTACAGTGTCACACAAATCCCTGTCTGGATTCCATCTCCCATGACACTGTACCATCTTCCCCCTTGCTCAAAAAACTAGCCAAGTTCCTTGTGATTTCTGACCTCTGTAGCCTACCCCATTTAGTATATCTGCAAATACCCTGGAGCTGGTTATATTTTTCAGGATATTTTCCACCATGGAGCCATCAGAAACATTCATAAATAACATCTTTCTTGTGGGAATATATTTTCATCAAACCTTTATAGAGAAGCTCTTCAGCCCCAACTGTAAAAACACGGACCTGTTGGAGTGAGTCCAGAGGAGGGCCACAAAGTTGATCAGCACCTCTCCTATGAAGAGAAGCTGAGATAATTAGGGATGTTCAGTCTGGAGAAGACAAGGCTCCAGGGAGACTTTATAGAAGCCTTCAAGTACCTGAAGTGGGCCTACAGGAAAAATGGAGAGGGACTATTTACAACGGCTTGTAGTGATAGGACAAGGAGTAACAGGAAAAAATGCTGTCCTAGGAAAACTAAGAAGTTATCTGCTCTAGTCTCCGGCTCCAATGCATGTCTAGCTTTGCCTAAACCCTACCTGGCTGCTGGATTTCCAACCGACCATTAAAAATCTTCCCTGATGGAGTCTATTACAGTGCTTAAATAGAAGTAGACATTTCTTACCTTGTTTCAGCAATGGAGTCTACCCACTTTCTTATCTACTCCAGCTATGGTGAAGTCCTCAGTGCCAGCACCTACCCCTGGGTCTCAAACCATATTCCACATTCCCAGACCAAAGCTAAGGCTTTGTGATACAGGAATGCAAGTCTTTTTAAATTACACTTGAAAGTGTCCTAATCTTCCTCTCTGAACAAATGAGTAGTTGAAGTGAGTTGAAGAGAACGGCTATGAGCTCTGTCGCCTCACTCCATCAAGGATGACTAAGGAAGGAGTAAGGTAGCAATTTATACGTATTATAAGATATTTGTACCCTAACATAGTCATAAGCTCACGGTGTTTTCCAGCCTGTGAGTAACTACTTACATTTGGTCCAGGTGCACTAGCACTTTTAGTAACAGTAGCGCTGTCATTCCTGAGTTTGCATGGGAATGATCTTTCTTCTATGGCCTGAGCTCACCTTGTTGCAGACCTGACTAATTCAAGACTTGTTGGTTTATGCAAGGCGTTACCTTTTTCTTTTCTTCAGTTGCTTGTTGACTTTAAACTTGATCCTTACAGCAAACCATTTGCTTATCCTAAATCACCACTAAATCCATTCATATGCAGCCATCATAAATCACCTTTTACAGTATTTTATTATTCAAATTATGATTAATCAAGTTTGAGTTCTTTTATTTGTGAGTAATTTAAATACTTAAGGATTAAATTTAAATAATTATAGCCTTCTCAGGATATTTTAAAGAAAGATCTATCAAGCATAAAGTTGAATTTTCAATGCCTTACTTATTGTGCTGCAAAGAAGGAAAAGAAAGATAATAAAATATTTGGTACTGGAGGTTTAGAATTGAAAAGAGAGACCTAGGATTCTTATTACTAATTAAGTTCACATTTAACACAAATAAAACATGCAGGAGTGTAAGGAAGTTTGACAAAATAAAGCCTACAGAAATACGTACATTTTGTACTATAATTATATTGGTATTTTTATATTATTATAGTTATTATCTTGCCAATACCCATGACACAAACCCACTATTAAATCTTCTGATTTTAGTGGTTGCATATGCATGTCTACATGTGTGTAAAGCTGCAGAGAGTTGTAAAAATATTGAACCAAGTTCTGATATCACATAGTCCCAAATCCTTCAACCACTTAACTGTAGATACTGCAGTATGAATTTCACCTTGGGTCTGTGAGCAATTGAACAGAGGTCAAACTCACTCAGGTCTACTTACCCTTCAGCTTTCAGGACTTTCACTGAAGTCATCTGCCAAGAGCAGGCAGGTGAATTATTTGTTGCAAACACAAAACCTGATATAGATATTGAATACTGTAGCATTGTTGGTTGTTGGCTTGGCTTACAGCCCTCCACCCACCAGCTGTGAGCAATGTATCTCCTGAGAGATTCTTCAGCATTGTTCTTGGCTGCAGGAAATGAACAAGAGAAAATGAAGCTGGCAGAGCAAAATCTGATATTGCTCACTATTCCTTGCTTGAAAAATGTATGCAGCCATGGACAGGTGAAGCCTGAGGACTGCAGAAACAGCCTAGTTACAACCTAGATGGTTCCAACAGGGGTGTGACCAACTTACTTTGGTTCAGCTGGGGTGAGAACTGACCCCAGTATATCTTATACATTTCCAGTTATCAATTTCCATAATTCCTGTTTCTGTTGATTTTTGCTAGTGCAGCAATGTTTAATTTCCTGAAGAGGATAAAACTAGTTCTGGGGAAATAATATTACAGAATCACAGAATTAATGGAATGGTAGGGGTTGGAAAGGACCTCTAGGGATCATCCAGTTCAACCCTGACAAAGCAGGTTCACCTAGAGCAGGTTGCACAGAAATGCATGAATGTGAGTTTTTAAGGTCTCCAGAGAAGAAGACTCCACAACCTCTCTGGCCAGCCTGTTCCAGTGCTGTTGCCTTCACAGTAAAGAATTCTTTCTTTATGTTTAGTTGGAACTTGCTGTGTTATAGTTTGTGCCCATTGCTCTTTATCCTATCACTGGACACCACTGAAAAGAATCTGGCCCCATCCTCTTGACACTCTACCGTTCACCCCTCCAGTCTTTAAATATCCATAAGCATTAATGGGATGCCCTCTCAGTCTTCTTCAGGCTAAACAGATCCACGAGTCTCAGCCTTTCCTCATAAGAGAGATGTTCCTGTTCCCTCATCATATTTTTAGCCCTCCACTGGACTATCTCCATTTTATCATATTTTTTCAGAAGGTGCTAACAGTAATTCTGAACAAATAGACTTAGATTTTTGTAGAAAAGAGAGCTGTACTAAAGCTCACATTGAGAACAACATCATGCTTTTATGAAGATGCAATGACATAAATTAGGGATGAGGAATACCTTCCATTGGTTGGATAGTGCTAACTGAAATAATTTGAACTGAAGGTAAAGGCAAACTGGAGCTTGGAGATTAATTTGGAAATGGTCTATGTATTCTATTTCCAGTCAACTATGCATGCAAAGTGCGAATAGGCCAATCAAGATGCAAAGCAACAGCTTAGGGAAGATAACTCTTTATGATACTATATTAGTATTGTTTTCTGAATGAGCTTCCTGTAGGGTGTATACAAGCCTTGTGGGATTTAGCTGAAGAGTTTGTTCATTCAGGTCAAGTCGGGTTTCAGTTACAGAAGATCTTTCACAGTTGCAGACTTGATTTACTAAAATAGACGGAGGGAGTCCCCCTTAGCAAACCTGTTCTATCAATCTCTTATGAATAAGCTATCCAAGCTCTGCTGGCCTCTCTGCAAAACAGGAGAGCATGAAAGGCCTGTAGTAAGGAACCAAACAGAGCCAAAGAAACACAGTAGCTGTTCAATAGTTGCTGTTGCTTTGAAAATATAACTTACTGGCAGCTGAATCTCTGTAATTAATGTGCAAAATAAGTGAGATTATGTTAATGCCCAGTAATATTTCAGTTCTTCCATTACTGGCAACTGTCCAATACAGACATCACTTAGTTTTATGCCTGTTTTGCAAACAAAAGGGAGCAAGACTGGAAAGATCTGAACATGCAATGGGAGAAGCAGAGCCCTACAGAAGAGCACTTTCCTACTCTGTGTTTCACTAATGACCCAGAAACAGAAGTTCAGACTATGTCTTGGAAATAATCCTTTTATGGGACATGGGAAAAGACTAATTAAAAAGTACCTTGACTCCTGTTTACCTATGTCTTCCCGCAAATCTTCTATCCTCCAGGCACCTGCCTTTCCCTGATTGAGTCTGGGGCTTACAGTTTGGTGGGATGAGGAAGTTCCTGGAAGGTGCTGAGCCAGATGGTTGGGTAGGTTCAAGTTGAAGTGATGTAGTAGCAATATATGTATTTATCTGGGCTGGTTTTGCCAGATCAGGTAATCAGGTTTGCTTTTAGGAGGACTTGTAGACATTCACAGCTCCCAGTGAGTGTGGAGAGAGCAGTCTAGACAATAGCTGGAAGTTTATAGACACTCATAATTGGATTAGTTTCCAGATAAAAGCATCTACATGAATCTCAGCTGGGACTAGGTTCATGTGTTTGTATGAATTGACATAGACTGATTTAGAGTGTGATTTAGTTCCCTAAACATAGGCAATTCAGGTAACTTAAGGTATCAAAGACATCCACATGAGGCTGACAGGTCCACCATATCCTTATTGTAATGGTTACTGAAGGGGTAAATTTTACTCCAAATGAGCAGTTCTTGTATGGTTGTCAGGGAAAACCCTGAAGACCGTGCACCAGCTCTGTCCCTCCAGCTGCTATAATTATAGGCATACGATATGCCAACCTACCTAAGAATCATCCCTTGCCTCCCAGAATGTTTATCTGTCCTGTCACAGAGAAAGAGCCCCAGAAGCTTTATGGAGCCCCCATGAGCACAAAGGCCATATTTCTATATATTGCTCATTTCCTTATGGAGTATGAGCTCATTCATAATGTGCCAAGTTGGCTTTACCATGCTGCCTTCATGCATGCCCCTTAGAAGCCTCTGTGTATTCCTAGCTTGTGGCCATTCCTGGCCCCTACACTAGCACCACTAGTAATTTAATGCCTATAAGGAATACCAACTGAACCTATTGATCCTACTGAAATACCGGTACAACTTGACCAGAAGGTAGACTAAATCCTTGTAGGGTGATCAAAACAGGGAGAATTTTGGCATAAACTGTGTGTTACAGATTCAAAACAAGTAATACTGTGGGCAGGACAGAGGAAGCTGACATCTTAAAAATCTGAATTTGTTATGTACAAGCCCAGCACTCCCATCACCTTACTGAAGGTACCAGCAAAGTTTCCCTCCAATACTAACTGCCTTTTTAATTTAAATCTTTGTGGTCCTTCCATTTCCTATTTTTCTAAAATTGGTCACTGAGTTCAGTAGTCATCCAGGAGACCTAGGAAGGTTCACACCCTTATGCAGACAGTGCAATATCATATGCCATACCCTCCTTGAAAATCTGGTGACAAAATGCTATAACTGTAAAAGGAAAAGCTCTCAGACAGGTTTCCAGAGCAAAGATTCTAGTTTAATACTTTTCTTCTTTAGTGCTCAAATGAATTATTTCAGCAGCATGGTTTGTTTCCCAAGGTATGAGAAGTCTGGGCAGCTCACTGTTCTAAATGTGTTTGCTATGGACTGCTACCTGCCTGCTATTTTTATTCAGGAGAAACCAGCCCTCATATCAACTCTACTCATCCATCTATTCTAAACACAGCTCAGGGCATGAACTCTTGAGGTGTTGGGTCTTTTGATCTCTGGAAACCATGAACATATTCTCTTTGGCCCTGTAATGTCCTCAAAAACAATGTTCCTATTTTGCAGAAGAACAACAGATCAGGGTGTAAGATTTTTTTCAGACATATGTGTTGGTAGATATCTCCACTTAGAAATCCACAGGATCTGCCTTCTAGTCCAATTCCATTAATCCTCTTCAAGAGGCAGTGTCTACATGCCTATGTAGGCAGGGTATGTTCTGTTGCACCATCACTATGGTCTGTGCTTTCCTCACCTCTCTAAGCACCTCCTGCCCCAAGACTTTCTGTATAGAATGTTATTCTGCAGAGCAGTTTCCTCACTAGTAGCAGAGCTCATACCAGCCACAGTCCTGTGGCACCATTTGAGGATTATTCTTCTGCAGAGGAACTGTGTTGCCCTTGTTATCCATTCGTGTTTTGATGATGTGTCATCAGAAAAGTCAGATAACAGCAGATGTTTAGGCACTTAAAACAGTCAGAGTCCAGAGAAAGGCACCATTCTGCAGGCTAGTCCATGGCTGTGGGCTCCATAAATGCAAAATATGAACAAGAGGTGAATGCTGGGGCTCAGATGCCTGGGGTGATCCAACACTCACAATATAATTTTTCCATCTGAAGGTCTTTGCCAAAGCCATTAGCAGCAGAAGTGCACTGGAATTGCTTTGTTTCACATAGATTGTTAGTACTTTTGTTGACAGAGGGTTCTTTCTACCCTCCCTTCAGCTCTCCTTCCTCCTCTCTACCAGCATCTCTGCCACAGTGGGCAGGGGGAAAAATCTAGGGTCATAGTAGGAGACTGACAGGAGGAACAAGTGTAATGAGGATCAGCTCATGTGCAGTGGCCAGCCTGTGGCAGGGCAGTGACCACCTGCCAGTTGGCCCCAGTCTGGTCTCGTACTCTGTCAAATTGTATTTTAAATGTTTAGAACAAGCTAGTCAATCATTAAGGTTACCTGGGGGCTTTTCACACTCGGCTGTATGTGCTGAATGGGGAAGAGCTTTGCTTTCACATGGCGTACCCTTTCTCAAAAGCCTCATCAGCCTAAAGTGTAGTTCTTAGCTGCAGTATGTTTCCCTAAATATTAGAACATTTGCCATTCTTAGGTCATTGCAGTTTAATGATTGCTGATTGTCTTTTTTTTTTTTTTAGTAATACTGTGACAAAAAGCAGATACAGGTGAAAGCAGCTGTGCAAAAAGCAGCCAAGCACAAAGGGGAAAAATCACATCTTTTCCCAGTGTCAGGGATTTTCACTGTGATTCATTGTGCTGCTGATGGGCTCACAGCTCTCCGTTTTTTGTTTGCTTTTTTTTTTTTTGTAACTGCTGCAGGCAAAAGTGAGATCAATCTGTTTTAGGTGTTTGTTTCATTGTTGGTATTCTGTGCTGTCAGTCACAAAGGCAGGGGACACTCACCCAGAGACAAAGAGATGATGGCAATTTATGGTGTGCCAGATGGGGGGGTGGGATTCAATACTGAGTGGAACTGCTAACTAGAAAGGCCATCAAACAATACAGTATCTACATTTTCCATATGATCACAGTCTGTCAGACCTCTACTAGCCACAATATCCACATGCATGACATCACTTTCATTTTGGAGCACTTGCACTTCTCTGCCCAAAGAGGTAGCCATTTTACATCTGAGCTTTCTTGGAGACCAGCATGTGTTACCTGACTGACTGAAACATGGGGGGAAAGGCAGCAGGATTTTGGTATATATATAATACCTACATGTAAACAATACCTCCTTTTTTTTTTTTTTTGTGCGAGATAAAGCGGAGAAACACGCCCGAGCTAGCGTACTGACCATCGTCGCAGCCG
>JANHGL010016059.1:36832-96779 GCA_024611195.1 Ceyx melanurus | reverse complement strand
GTTGCCTCCTGGAGTTGCTCCGCTCTGGTGGCTGCCTTCCCTTCCTCTGGGGCGGGCCTTCCTGAGGGCGGGAGGGGTGCAGGACGCGTCCCGAGTGGCGCTTTCCGGACTCCCTCATGAGCCAGCACCCGCGGGCAGAGGTGTCCAGCGCTGGGTGGTTCTGCGTCCCTGGAGCGCTAGACAAAGGGCGCCGGGCGCTGGCGGTGGGGCCGGCTGCGGGAGGCGGAGGAGCGGCCTGTTGGGCGGTGGGAAGGAGGGGCTCGGGAGGCCGAGTCCCGCCGAGTGTGGGGAGGGACCCAGCAGAGCTGGGTGGGTGCCCGCGCCCGGCCGAGAGCCTCGCTCCTGTGCTGGTACCGAGGTGCCCATGCACCGCGTCTCGGAGGGGGGGCAGGAAATGCAGCCAGAGCCGTATTGCGAGAACTATCGGCCGTTCCTGTCAGCTTAACTGGGAGAGACGGGTTGCAGCCCCTCCCGCTGCTGGGGCCAGAGGGGCATCGCAAGGCTCTCCTTGCCCTTACTCCCCGATTAGCCAGGCTTCGAGACTACAGCACCTTAGCACTCCGTGCGGACTAAAGGGACGTTGAAGGAATGCGAATGCAGCCTGAGGGCGGGAGGAGCTGCGGGACAAAGCTAGAGAAAGCGCGGAGGGGGCAGCGGCCACCGCTGCGCTCCTGCTTGGAAAAGGCTTTGCCGTTTACCGGGGCTGGCGTGCAGCCGGGCCGCACAACCCGGCGGATGGGGGTGATGAAACGCCGGTGCCTGGGGGGCTGCACAGCCCCGCCGCCATCTTATGCGCAGTGCCCGGCTCCCACGCCATGGCAGTGGGCCCGGCGGGAGGGCGGGACCGGCCACTGCGGCGCGGCCGGCTGAACTCCGGGGCAAGGGGCGGTGCGGGGGCAGAGGCGGCTCCGGCGGCGGTCACCGCGCAGGGCCGGAGGCGAAGGGCCAGTCACGGGGCGCTGAGCCAGGCGTGCTGCAGGCACTGGGCGGCAGTGGCGCGGCGCTCGGGCGCGTACTGCAACGCGGGCAGGAGGAAGCCGGCGAAGGGAGTCACGTCGCGCTTTGTCCAGCCGTGTCTGTCGGCCAGGATGCTGTGGAGACTGCGGGGGGAGGGCCTGGAGAGCCGCAGTAGCGCGCCTGGCAGAGAGAGCGGGAGTGCAAAGTGCCTCAGCTACACCTGCGGGAATGGGAGGGCGGCTGCCGCGCCTCAGCCCGCGCCGCTTCTCTGCAGCGTCCCGCAGCGTCGCTTCCTTGGCTTTACCCCCCGTCCCCACTTCCCCGTAAGCGGCACCTGCGCTGACCCTCGCGGCTTTGGCACTGGGCCGCTTCTCAGCAATCGTCTTCCCGAGCTAGTGCCCGCAGCCTCCCGGCTCCCGAGTGCTCGGAGGAGAACGTGCCAAGAGTAAATGAAGCGTTCCCAGAATAGCCATGGCAAAGCCGGTGCTGCTCGTTCCCTATCTACACGCAACCCAGCATGCGACCGGCTATCTCAGCACCAGAGCTCACAAGAAGCTAATGTTTCATTTGTTTTCTGTCTGCTAGCTCAGTGGGGCTCAGAAGAGTGGTGCTGCTGACCAAGAAGCTGTCCTGGTTCCCAGGAGCACTTGCTGTAGTGTAACGATTCAGGTTAGGCAGGTGTGGTCAGGCCCATTTGATTCACAATGAGAATTAGTTTTTACTCCTTCCTTTTGAGCACTACAGAATGAATAAGTATGAGCACAGGGTATAAAGGTGCAGGGAGGTGTTTGTTGAACTGCAGCATGGGACTGGCACTGGGCACTGAATGAATTGTGGGTAGGCTGAGGCTGTGTGGCTGGTGAGCATGAAAGCAGAGAAAGAGCATGATAGGCCAGACTCTGGAAGGATGGAGTGATTTGATGCCAAAGACAAGGATTTCAAGCCTACTAAGGCAAAGAGAAAGGCAACTGGGGAGAATAAAACAGAGATGTTACAGTTGGGTCGGAAGACTATATATAGGAACTATGGAAGGATGTGAGTGTCCCATTCCTGACCATCATTGATCTCTGCCAGTGAGTAGGTGAAACCCAGCTAGTTACACACTCTTTAGCTTTCCTGGCATGTAGCTATTTGCTGCCCATATTTCCATTCTCTCCAAATCCAAAGGAGAAAGAATGGGAATGTTTTCTGTGTTGGGTATTTGCTACGACCATTTATCAGGACTTTGCATTCAGCCCTGCAACGGCCCTAGACTGAAAAGGTAGGCAGGTCAGGGAGTCTCCCTGCTTCTAGTGAAATCTCTGCTGTCTTCTGTCCCTGCTTCTAGCCTACACTGTGTAACATAATTTTGAGGAGTTTCAGTGTGAGTTGAGAAAAACTGTGTCAGAGATCCAGTTTCCTTCTCTGGAGACACTTAAGACCTGCCTGGATCTGTTCCTGAGAGACTTGGTCTAGGTGATCCTGCTCTGGCAGGGGGGTTGGACTAGATGATCTTCTAGGTCCCTTCCAACCCCTAACATTCTGTGATATTTTAAAGTTTCTTGCTCGGGTTCTTACCTGGCCTGCTGAAAAATTTTGTTGACTTGTTCCAGGAGAAAGCAATTTGAGGAGGAATTCTTCCCAGGAGTTCAATAATACGAGCAACATGATCTAGATAGAGGGAGAAAATGCATCTAGATACAAAGATTGTGACTCTTATTACAGGCAAAGGAGTAGAAGTGGTGGAGTCCTACCGTCGTCTCTGGAGAAATACTTCCCAGGTTGAGGATCAAATAGGCACTCCCCGGTTGCCATTTCAAAAGCCTAAAAGTGGAGTAGCCTTGTTAATTCACTAACTGACCTGGAGTTTTTCTTCCCTGTTAAATCCCATAGTACCAATTAATTTTGTTGTCACACAGAACTGATCCTAAAATATGAAAATATTCCCACTGTTTTGATCCATACCACAGTGAAACAGTGACTTCAGCTTCATCAGGATGAAAACCAGTATGTGCCTGATTCAGTGAGACCTGAGTTGCCTCAGCACACAGCAGTGCACTCACTCCAGGGTGACTGAGTGCGGACAGCCCCGTTTTCCTCCTCTGCAAGGAAGTCTTGCTCCCCATGCAGCAGGGATGTCCCCTGAGGACATGCTGCACCTGTCTTGTAAGTGTTGGTCACCTCCCGTGCATGCCCAACGTCCTCCCCAGGCACCCACCAGGCATCCCATGCTCCAGATATCCACGGGAGTGCCATAGTCTAATCCCAGAAGCACTTCCAGGGCGCGGTATGGCTGGGTCTGTATCTCCCTAGAAAAAGGCTTGTACTGAAACAGAAACTCTTTGGTTAGTGTCCATAAACAAGTAATAGCAACACTTGTGGTCACAAGCTTCCTGCAGGGTGAGGAGGATGCTGGGGACAGAACTGAACGTACATACAGAATGCCTTATACGTTCTTGGCCCCACTGACACCAGGGTGAACTTGTCTCCCACTATTTCACACTGAAATTAGATTGCAAGTTGTAGGGGCTAACTGCAAGCTGAAGAAATGTCCAAAGTTGACAGGAGTGCAGGGCCCAGCTTTGAGCTGGGAATGCTGAATGTAACACCCCCCAAAACTGGCATCTCTTCAGCACACTGAGATAGCTGTTCAGCTTTAAAAGGACAGACACCTGGGGAGGGATGGAAAGAAATACAGAGTCCTGCATCATCATTGGACCAAGACTCAGAGTAGACTCACTGTCCAGCACGCACTGCCCAGATCTGCAATTTTCACTTGTATGCTCATTAAATCAGATTCCTCCAATTGATTGCCAAGATCACCTCCTAGAGGGAAAAGACAGAAATAAAGTCTTTCCAAACCAGCTGGTATGCATTGCTTCCTACAGGAGAGGTGTATGCCTGCCTTTAAAGTTTTTTAATCTAAAATGTCCTAAAATACTTTTTATCACCAACTCTGGTTTGGGTTGTTTTTTGTTGGTTGGTTTTGTTGGTTGGGTTTGTTTGGGTTTTTTTGTTTTGTTTTGTTTTAATAAAGGAAGAGCTGGTATCCATCAAAATCCAAGAGACATTTGGGAGGACAGTAGCTTGGAGTGTAGAAGTGTCACCAAGTGCTCCTGTGTTGCTGCAAGGTTCCCCTAGCACCATGATTAAATTACTGTGGGCTCAGAGGACAGCACATCCTGACAGCACCAGTCAGACATAAAACATCTGCTGTGCCTCCCAAAATTCAGCAGTGTCTTGGCTGTCACGGGCCTTGGGCACAGCCTGCTTGGGCAGGCACTGTAAAGGTTACATTTTCCTATGACCCTGGAAAAGGGTCGGTTTTGGTTTACTGCTTTACAGTGAGCCATCAGGCTGTGCCTAATGTCATGTCTTTCAACTGCATGCAAGATTCAGTCACTAATTTAGCATTCCTGGATTGCCCCAGAGTTTAGAGTTTAAGAGACAAAACAGTATCATCATGGGAGAAATGCTCACAGGAGAGCATCATGGGCGGGTAATATAAATAGTCTCATTGCTGGGAGATGAGCTGACCTCTCAAGAAACTCTCCAGCCCTCGTTTAATGCTAAGACCATTCTCTGCAAATAAACTGAGTCTCAAAAAGGCATTGAAGATCAGCAGTATGTACAAGTCTGTCACAAACCTTGGGAATATGGAAAATAAATATTATTAATAACACACAGCTTTCCGATCAAACCATTTGGTATGTAAACCTTTCAGTGGCTAAGAACAGGCACAGGGGAACTGTCCTGTACCTAAAGCTGTGTGAATGAGTGCCGAGGTCATGCTGGGGCTGTGAACAGCTGCCTGGGTTCTGTAGTTGTCCTCCACACAACCCTACCTGTGAGGCTACATTTCTGTAGCTGCCTTGAGTAGCCTGTAGCTACTCAGCCTGACATTTGTAGTAAGATGAGGTAGGAGAGGCCTCTCAGCAGCACAGGCTGGTTCTACTGTTCTGTTTTGGCCATTGCAGGAGATCAGAAACTTCCCTATGTTACCTATACCTACTCCCTCCCTCCCTCCTGGCCATAAACTACCCTAGGGTGCTCACCTGGTCCCCAGAGCCTCAAATCTCTGCTCTGGCTGCAGTCAAGTGTATTGGGCAGCAGCTTTTGGAGGCTCTTGTTGCATCCATACAGCAAGATGTTCTCTGGTTTTATGTCAGCATGGATGATGCGGCAGCGCTCGTGCAGGAAGTACAGCCCTGCCAGCACCTGGCCCAAACAGCAGCATGTAATGGCAGCAAGGCCAGGGGGCCCACCACCTCCCTCCCCTGCCCCAGCAGCCATCAGATCAGTTAGGCACAGCGGGTGTGCAAGTCGTGGACGCTCTGATATTGACGAAAGGGGGCACTGATGATAATCAGCTTCTGTGTAGTGAGTGCCCTGCACTCAGCTGGAGTTGCAGCCAGTGGTGACAGTGGTCAGGGTGGTCCCGTGGCCACAGAAACAAAGGGGTTTATCACACAACATGGCAGGAGGAGTGGGTGCTGCAGCCCTATGTGTCCAGCACATGGAGAGGAGGCCTGAGGAGCCCATCAGGGAAAGGGAGGTGGTGGGTGACATGCAGCAGAAGGCAGTGTGAAAACTCACAGATGGATGGGCAAGCCTGGGGAGGTAGAAGGAGGATAGTGCTGCAAGAAGTTATGATCTTAAAGCTGAACTTTCTCCTGGTTGTATGTCTATAATGTCCTCAGACCATCATGGCTTCCTGGTGATTATCACTTGAATGGAAGCTGGGGGATGGGTATAGAGTGACACGGCACAGGAGTGTGTCCTGATGTACAAGGAAAGACAAGGAGGCGCAGCATAACCCAGACAGAAGGAGTGAGAGACCAGGAGTGAGCATGTAGAAAGGACTTAATGGCAGTGCAGGAGAGCCATGTAGGAAAGAATGTCTTATGACGGAGTGAGGAAAGTCTGGCCTGTCACAGGGGAGAGATAAACTACACCTACCAGAGAGAAACATTCACTATTAGAAATCAATAACAGTAAAAACACTGCTGGGACATTTACATTTGTTTTTAAACACTCCACTCTGATCAGTCATAAAGGACTGGCAAATATTCTCTGTATATCAAATTCTATTCTGGGATGAACACCAGCCCCAGGGAAATACCAACCTTAAATGGTAACTGTGAAACACAGGGAAATATTTAAACAGCTAAACTAGAATGAATCAGAACTAAATACTGTCCCAGTGCTGATCTGAAAGGGGAAAAAAAGCTCTGAGATTTTACAATTAAAGCAGATAAGGGAATGATCAAGAAAAAGGCTTGGATGTGAAATGGGGAACAGAGATTAATGCCACTACATTTTTGAGTAACTTATTCAGGTGTCAGTGGAGGGTTATTTAGAGGAAGAAGAGGGTATTCTGAGGAACAGGAGGCTATTCCAGAAAATAAGAGGAAGAACTGTTTTCCTTTCTTAGTGTCCCTAGAAGGCCACAGGAATCAGAGTAGCAAATCTTCATCTTGGCAATTGTACAGACTTCTGACAAGTCTTGGCACGAGAGACAAAAAGCAATTTTAACTATTCTGAGGCCTCACTCAGGTTTCCATTCCTTAGCTACTCCCAAGCAATGTATCAGCAGCTTGGTTCTCACAACCCATCTGGCAGACACACCACCCAGCTCCTGCTAACTTCTTACCTGCTGTAAAGATTTTTTCACAAACGGCAAGGGCAGTCCTTGGGCTTCACAGCTGCCCATCAGACATCGCAGGGAAGGACCCAGTGCCTCAAATACCAGGCACACATGTGGAAAGAGTCAGGGATACTCTAACAAAGAGAAGGTGCTACCACCAGCCCTTTATCCTTCACCAGAGTAGCCAAATACCTCCTTATCCAGCCTCTCCCATCCAGCCACCTCCATATGCACTGGTCCAGCTCATTCTCCTCACGGGAGCACACTGCTTGGTATTACACCATCCTGCCACTCCCCAAGGCCAGTCCAGGCTTTGGTGAGCCAGAGCTGCCACACTCTCAACAGAAGGATATGGAAGCCATTCTCTCCAATCATTTTGAAGTCATCTAACAAACAGACAATGTGTTCTCCTGCCTGGTCTTTCTTCTTCATACTGCTCACCTGAGGGAGAGGATTCCAAAAAAGCTGCAATTGGACACATATATGCACAAGGACATCATACATTGTTTTATCCTGTTCTACAGACCTTCCCCCAAGGTGTTGAGACTTCGTGACAAATCCCATGAAAACAGCACCAGGAAAACCAGGCTCCAAACACACAAGCAGAGTCTGTTCCCAAGGAATGAGCTTCTGTATGTTGTCTAGCTCTTGACTAGGTGAGACCATCACTCTCACTGTGCCTGAATAACTCAAACCAATCCTGCTAATACACTTCCCATGGCTCATTCTACTCCCTGCAGGCCCAGAAAGTGCTCCTGCTTATTTTGAAAGGGGATTCCCCCATGACTACAGCTCCCCATTCCCAGCAGCAGTGGTTGTTCACTGCCTTCTGCAGCCTCTGTTCCCTGTCCTCAGAATGGGGATGACCCTGTGTCTACCTGGTTGAGGGTAGCAGGCTGGGACATCACCTTTTAAAACGCACATCTTTCCCTCATCAGTTTCTTGCAAGGAGTTGAAGAGACAGAGACCTTGTGACTGTTTTAATCCACTCATAGTCTACCTGTCCGTCTGGGGTAGAGAACAGCTTCCATGTCTGGAGGAACCCACCAAAGCAGGTACTTTGGGCTGAGAAAGGGTTGTCTGTAGGCAGAGATTGATAATACACAGAGTGGTGGTGGAAGGAGTGGACACAGGTCTTTTCAGGGGTCATCAGACCCAGCACTTGGGAGGTTCAAAAACAAAGCAGAGATGTTTCTTTATGCAGCACATGGGTAACTGGTGGCAGTTCTTGTTACAGTGGGTCACGAGTGCTGAAACCCACATAGCCTCAGAGGAAAGCAGGGCAAATCTCTTGAAGGTAAATCCACTGAGAATTACTGCCCACACAGACATCACCCTTAGCCCAAGAATTCTCAATCTGGAGATTGCTCTAGGCCAGGGGAGCACTCAGTGGGAGAAGCACACTGTGCTTAGCTTGTCCTTACACCCATCTGGATATCTGCTGCTGCCCAGGGTGCTGGGTGGGTCCACCCCTGGTCTGCCCACATGTGGATGGTACAGTAACCTCAGCTCTTGTTCCAGCACTGCACACCAGCGTAGGAATGTGTAGCAGCATTCTGCTCTTAGAGAGCACTGATCCTGCTACAGCAATTCATACTTTCTTCCTTTTTCCTCTTCACTGCCCCAACTGTCAGGATCTTGGTTCAGCAGGCTGTGCAGATGCTGAATTCATCTCCACACACCCCAGGTTTGTGCTGGCATGACAGAGGTGAGCAGCACTGGAAGAAGGGGAGACCAGATCCTCTCCTGGCAGCTCTGCAGACACCAAACACCCTGTGCCAGTGGGAACAACCCTGGGAACTAGCTGTGCTCTGCTGAATGGCAAGGCGTGTCTTCAGAATCAGTAATAAATCAAGGGTAAGGCTCAGTCTAGGTGCAGGATTGTGCTGATGTGTAGAAAAGCAGCTCTCTGATTACATTAAATTAGTGCCACTTGTACTTCCTCTTGCATCACTGAGTCTGGCTCATGTCCCTTTGGATAGGGCCTACAGATTTACATGTATGAACTAAACCTATCTGAAACCTGTTGGAGAAAGGCCTCAGAATAATTTCAAAAGCAACATTTAAGGGCTTTTATTCATCTAAAGTTTATATAACTTTATATTTAGGGAAACTGAAAGAACTGTAACCACAAGCTTTCTAGAAGGAGCAGCTAAAGCCACCTTCAAAGGCAGCTAGCTGAGACCCAGATACAGGCATCTAATTACTACATCCATTAGCAAAGGCAGGAGGAAGCTTTCTGACTTCAGAAGTTTATTATATTTTTTGCTATATCCTGCATTTCTATTTCCCTAGATATTTCCTTTCATTTTATTACCAGTGTTGTGATACAGCAATGCCCCCTGGGCTGGGAATACCACCAATACAGTGGACACACTCCCATCTCCTGTTTAAGAACATTCACCTTATTTTTTCTGTTGGTTATCTGCCTCATCTTTCTGCAGGTTCCTCCTGTTTACTGGATTTTGGTCTCAGCTGAAAGCGATAGGCTAATAGGGTGGGGGGCGGGGAGTGTGTGGCAATGGGATGAACAACATACACAGCCACCTCTCTCAGTATGCCGGGAGGATGGAGGTGCATGTTTCAGAGGCCAGTGCTAAGTCAGGGCGATTTCCATGACTTTTTTTTTGTTGTTGTTGTTGTTTCTTGTTCCTACCTAGCTCCTCAAACTGAGTCCTGGAGGAAGAATGGAGCTGATACTCCTGAACTCAGTGGCCATCCCTATGGAGCTAAGTACAGAACCCCAGAACTCCAGAACATACATACATAACGGAGGAGAGTGACTTCATCCTGGGCAGCCTCAGCAAAACCTTCCCTGCTTTTCAGGACTTTCACAGCCACATCTTCCTTCCTCCTGGAAATGAAGCACAGCTGCCAGCCAATGCATTCCACGCTGTCCCTAACTAGCAGCACCTCCACTTCTCCCAGTCACCCAACCCCGGGCTCCCCAGTAAGGGTGCTGCCCTCCTGCAAGCAGCCTTGCCCATGGTCTGCAGTGCACCAGGCTCATGGGCATCCCTCCTAGTGATGCTGCTGGCACCTGGCAGCACAGCTGCCCCAGGGACCAACAAGGGGTTGGAGATAAAAAGGCAGAGCACAGACACTGTAGGATCTAAAGGCAAAGAGCCAATGCACAGCAAGGGCTGATCCCAGCTCATTTATGTTCATTTTGCTTTCCAGGGACCAGCTCTGCTTGTTGAACCCCATCAGTCTTGTTGTTGGTTTGTCCTGTGCTCGGAGGATGACAGTGTGCTCCAGGGCAGGTATCTGTGCTCTTCTGCGTCTGTGAGAGTGCCCAGAACAGCCACCCTTTCCCACCTCCCCAAAAGGTAGTTAGTCCCTCACCTCATGTCCTGGCACAGCCAAACGGTGGCAAAGGTGCCACAGCCCAGCTTGCGCAGAGCCTGGTATCGCATGTTGAACACCTCTCCTTCTCGCACAGGGTGGTGGCCTCCTGCAGGGATCATTGCCAAGAGATGTTACTGACATGTCTAAATACTCTTAGACTGAAAGAACAGCTGAGGACATCTGTCCTCCTAGAGGAATGGTCAGACAGGTCCCCGTGGCCTTCTATGACCTGGGAAGAGCCTGGCACGATCTCAGCTCTGGAGTAGCATGCCTGAGGACTGACCTGTGCACTGGGCTGCTGGCGTTTCCTCCTGCACCTTCTCCTGCATGGCCCAGAGGTACAGCCGATCCTGACACGAGGGGCTGGAGGCAGCAAGAATGGGTCGCAGGGCACAGGTGTTGCAAGCTTCAGCACTTTTCTCCTTTAAAGAGAGCGGGGAGCTGCAGGGCAGCTGCTCCTCTGCTGCTGTGGCAGCACACATTGATGCTGTTTTCTACCCCTGCTGTCCCCTCGCCCTTTTCCTTCCCACGTGCTTCATCATTCCCTAGAGCCAGGCTGTTGGAAATGCTTTCGGCACTTCAGGGAGACAGGGATTATTTTAAGAGCACAGAAAAGGAAAGCTGGCAGGCCGGGGCCAGGCAGGGATTCTGGCAGAGTGTGCTGGCCAAGGGCCATGGCCAGGTGGGGGGGCTCAGGTTTCCCTGTGCCCAGTGGATTTTCAGGGGTTTAATGGGGACCGCGGAATACCCTCCTTTGGCAACAGCCGGGGAAAACACTCACTCCCCATCCCGGCTGGAGCGCACATGTCTGGGCTTTTGCCGTGAGGAGAAGCCTCATACTCCAGCTGTGAAGCAAAACCTGCATTTTAGACACTGCTGTGCTGCGTAAGTCTGCAGCCTGGAGACTTGAGCATGGATTAGATCACTGACTATCCTGTGATGCCCTAGAAGAGACTGTGATGGAGCAGGAGGTTGTTCCCAGGGTTTGTTCCATTGATAGCCCAGGGTACAAACAGTGAGACAGTGCAGACTCATACAACTGCTGTCCCTTACCCTGCAGCACTGGTGTAGAATTGGCTTCAGCACTGGGCACCTGAGTAACAGCCCAGAGCCCATGCTGTTAATGGAAATACAGGTATAGACTGGCATAGCTGGGGTACTCCCAACCCAGCCTCTCAGTGTTTGGAAATGTCACTTGCTGTATGGCCAAAGCTTCAGGTTAACATGGATTGCCAGACCTTGTGACAGGTGATATTAATTCCAATAGACCATTAGCATAGGTATAATTATTGACCTTTAAATCCTCTAAATCAGGCTGCTAAACCTAAGAGCTCATCTGCACAGAGGATTTTCAGAAATAGTTCTAGCAGGCTGGCAGTGCTGGTGGCAGCAGCAGCCACGTGACAGGGAGTTGTTCTGAGACAATAATGTCTTCCAGGTGCTGAGACAGAGGCATGACTTCCTCAAAAGACTAAAATTTCTTTCCACATGCTGATGCTCCTCTCCCAGCACAGCAGTCAGAGGCACAACCTGCCTTTGGACACCCAGCAAACTCCTGGCATGGTTCTAATTAAAGGGTCAGACTGGGCTCAAGACTCCAGTTCTATTAGGGACAGCCCAAATTGCCAAAGCTGACGTTGCTCCACTTACCCAAATCCTTACAAGAGTCAGAAAGGAGCTTCCCATCCTTATATTTGTACACCTCTAACCCTGGTATTTACACTGTTCAGAATCAGTATCTTTTAGCATAAACCTCCAGGATGCTCCATGTCTGTATGGCCACTCTTCTCAGCAAACACTTACTAATGTCTTTGCTATGAAACAGATGGAATCAAAATTTTCCTTATTTGTGCACATAACAAGTCTATCAGTAACTTCACAAGCCCCTGCACCACACAGATCTGCCCAAGCCTTCTTTACCCACATCACTAGGACAGCAGGGGCTGATCTGAGAGGTGGGCAGCAGCCATTAAGATTTTATTCTGTTGCTCACCATGTATCTGCCAAAGGAGAACTAAAGAGTGTGCAGAGATGGGAGTCCAACAGCACCTTCCCTAAGGTGGATTGTTATGGTGACAGGTCCCACTTTTCTACAAAGGTAGAAAGAAAGGACCCAAAGACAAAGGTTGTAAAATGCATCCCAGCATCAGGGCTGATGGTGATTTCACACAGCTTACCAGTCCCTGGTATCCTTCTGGCTGTGGAGGTGAGACAAGTCAGTGCTTGGCCATGCAAGGCTTTACCTCCTTCCACCATCCTTAGATGGATGCACTGGCAAAGGAGGAGGAGCGTTGCTATGCAACTTGGTATAATAGAGTGAAACAGACTTTTCTAAGCTTTGTGATAAAGGACAACCAGTGCTTAAAAGTCCTTCATGGCTTGATGACTTTACATTAAAAACAACTGTTATTTTGCTTTTGTCTACATTATGCAGAACCTACTAGCTTGCTGCAGGCTTGAACCAGGTCAGAGAACTTCAGCTGGTCCTGCCTGGTCTGTGAGAGCCACAGGCCAGGAGTGGTGTTTCACCTCTGGCCTGCACAACTCCATCTGATCTGCAAGGAATGGCATAAGGAGCCGCCCACCACCAGTCATGCCTTGTCACACCTGGGCCCCTGGAATCACAGAGCTCACCAGTGCAATACACACCTTCATTTTCTGCATGAACACAGACCTGCCAAGCCCTTGGTGAGTGTAGCATCCCTGCAAGTCACAACATGCAGTATGAAAGCAGCGCCGTCAGTGTATGGGGCTCTGAGCCCCAGGACCCCTGTGCAGACTTACCGTGCAGCAGCTCACAGGCAGGGCACACTGCTCCCTTTGTCATCCATTTCATTCTGCAGCTCCCCAAAGTGAGATACCAGCTGGTCCTGCTCTCCTTTTAGTCTGCGCTGCCCTGGAGGAGTGTCCTTCAGTAGACCGAACTCTCCTGCATCGCTGGATGGATGTGGTGAGAAGCGGGGCAAAGTATCAGATCACAGCACTGCTTCTGGGAACAACCTTGGCTTCGGGATAGTTGGAGACCTAGGACAGCTGCGGTGGATTCGCTTTACTGCTGGCCTCTCCCTTCCTCCACCAGCTTCCCTGGCAGCAGGTCTGTCAGCCTGCTACGGCTCCCCAGCAGCTATTTATAGAGGAAAATTCACACTCTAGTGAGATGGAAACAGATAAATCCTTCCCCTCTGCTCCACCGCCCCCAGACCCAGCACCCATGGGGTGGCACAGTCTCCTGCCCTGCACATCTGTCCCTAGCCCGTGCGTGGCAGAGGGGACGGGGTCCTCGAGCCCACTCCTGTGCCACGCCGCCCGGCCCGGAGCAGTTCGGCAGTGCCCACCTGCAGCTGGACACAATCGCAGGGTGGTGCTGGTGCTCAGAGCTCATGTTCCCCCCTTCCCTTCTCGTAGAGCTGCACCCACCCGGCGGTCACCAAGGTGAGAAACCCGAGCATGCAGCACCCATGCTAGTTTGGAGCAAACGGCCACACACCGTGAAAATCGCATTGCGTTTTCGCGGCTGCCCGAGACTTCAGCGTCGCCCCGGAGCTGGCCACGCCCCGGCCTCCACTAGTCGGGGCCCCGGACGGTCTCAGCTCGCGAGGATACAGAGACCGAGCCCCAGCCCCGCAGCAAAGGGTTAACGCTCTCCGAGCCAGGCTGCCGAGCCGAGGTCAGGGCCTCCCCGAGCGCTCTCCTCGCCTGTGCCCCTCTGCTCTCACCTGCCTCCCCCGCACTAAAAATAACGAGGGAGGGGGCAGAGGCTGCGCCAGGCTGGGGGCAGGGGCAGCCCCCCGGAGATCAGTGATTTGTCACCCCTAAAAGGCCAGACACAGAAGGAGGGACGAAAGTAGCGACATTACAGATATAAGAGGGGGGGGAAAAGCAAACGGTATCCACAACTGCTACTGAAGGAAGGAGGGGCTGAGGGAAAGGCAGGAGAGATGGGCCAGGAGCCAGCTTCAGGGCTGGGAAGAACTGTGCACTGAGACTGAGAGTGAAGTTGTTTTGCTAATTGAGGAACCCTGTTCCCCACCTCACGCTGGTGAACAACAGCAATCAACGAGAACTGTACCTTAAGCACCCCCCTCCCCAGGCCTAGAGCCCTAAGGTGGCACCAGCTGTCACAACTACATCTCAGCGCTGCTGCAAAGGGATGGGCTGTGGCAGATCCTGCTCTGCAAGCTGCAGAAGGGCCATCAGTACCAGGGCATCTTGAAATGCAGCCAGCAAGTCTCAGACGATGGAGGAGTGGGAGGGAAAAGCCCCATGCTCTCAGCACAGCTCCCAGGTCCGGGTGCTCAGAAGTAAGCAGCTTCCACTTAGGTAAAGGAAAAAGAGTCAAAGAGATTCTGGGCAATTGCATCATCATGTGACAAACAGAACCGGGAGGTTGTATATTAAAATTTATTGAATTATTGTGTAAGAATTCTCTTTATTAAAATCATTTGGACTCTAAACTGATTATTTACAGACAAAACCTCTTATATCACCAATAGATTCCTACATCTCAGAACAGTATCTACAAACAGTTATTACACTATGTAACAAAATTCAAAATTTTTTCCCAAGCTTTTTATATTAATTATTAATTCCAATTTGAGAAAGACAGTACCTCAGGTGCTCTGAGCAGAACTCAAGGTGTGGCAGGGCATAAAAGCAGGTCAGTCCATATGGTAACAGAGAGAAAGACACCAAGTTACAAAGCAAGGAGAGAGCAGAGGCACCAGGACAGAGAATCAGGAGAAAGACTATGAGAACAAATGCAGTGGGTGGTCTGGAAACCAAAAGAATCATCCTGACAAGAAAGGCACCAAAAAAGCAGCATCTTGCTGCAAATGGGGCACACTCTGAAAAACAAATGACATTCCATAGAGGCAGCAGCATCTGAGAACCCTCTGTTTTAATTAAAAAATTTAAAAAAATCAAGAATCCATAATTTCTAAAAGAAAAAAAAGACAATTAAAAAAAAAAATCCAGGTACAGCCCAAATTTGCCACCAGACAGATGAAAGCAAAAGCTCTCACACTGACAGCACATGGGTACCAGCTACTCTTAGTCATGCCAACTGGAGAGACATTCAAATACACTAATGGATATTTATCTTAATACTGATCAGTTATCAGTTTCATCCAGACCACATAACTACATAAATTTTAATGCCTGCCATTCAAGAACATCACCTTTCCGAGCACATGGCAAAAGCAGTGACAGCCCACTTGTGCCTTGCAGAAGGGCAAGGGTTGCTCTGGCTGGATATTCTCAGCTGGTACCCACAGAACTTGCTACCTGTAAGAAAACAAGAACATCCAGAGAGGATTCTCTGTCCTTGGGAGGGAACATCCATCTCCAGAGTGTCTGGCAAGATGGTCATGGAATCAGGCAGAGACTGGAAGAAATGTGGAAGGATTGTGAAAAATAAATCTTTCCTTCAGGAGGGAATCTAACAATAAACTTGTTTTGTGCAAACTGAAACACAACAAAACCCTGTCATAGTAATGGAGTTTGCCATAGGAGAGCGGCATGGACGGAGAGGAGGAGGGGCTGTGCCTCATACCCAAGTTGATCCCAGTGAGGGGCCTTCAGGGTGTGTCTGCAGGGCTATATGAACGAGGACAGAGGGATGGGAAGAGATGGGCACTACCAGCTTTCCACCCTCACTGTACCTGTGCTGGGCAGTGCCTCCTGTCCAGCTATGCAAGGACAACCTTAAGATGTTAAATAAGTCAATCACCTACACTGAGCTCTATTTTTAAGTCTTGCTTACTGCTCTAATAAAAACAGACTTTCACAGATACACTCTGAGAAAGCAGATTATTCCCAACATCCAGTACTGAGAGGCAAAGAAGATGTGGAGCCCACTCACCCTGTGGCTTAAGTCAGCCATAGGGGCAGGGACACCTGCATTTCAGTCACTATGGTTCCAGGAGAGCCACCACATCCTCCAGTGTAAGATGGATCCAGAGTTAAGCCCCAAGCCACCCTGTTCTGGGAAAAGAGAGATAATTCTGCAAAAACAGAGGCAGACATTAAGAGTCTGCAGAGCTATAAACTCAGCAGAGAGCCTGTGGCTCCTGGCAGACACTCTGTAAACTGGACAGGCCACAAACTACATCCTGCTTCCTGGGGCAGAATGTCCATCTGTCAACACAAAAAGGGACAACACTACTTTGCCACTGCACCCACCTCAAAACAAGGAATCTTCTCCTGCGGCTCCTAAGAGAATGGGCTTTACTAATGCACACTGGATCTGCTTTTCCCATCTGTCAGGCCTTTCCTCCACCCAGCTTTTTGTGGGTTAATTAGATTTGGTCAAGACAGGGGTTTTAGAGTTGCTAAGTTCCTAGAAGTTTTGTGGAAATGAGTGGTCAGGCAGGAATGAGATCCAAATTGATGCCCAACCCAGGAGAGGCAAATTCTGCCTCCCTCCGACTCCTTTCTGCTGGGCAGCAGCCAGCCAGCTTACCTGCTGCTCTGTACAGCAGGACAGGAGCAGAAGGTGGCACAGGGATGGTGGCTGTACTCCGGGCAAACAGAGTACCTGAGAATACTGCTGAGAGGGGGTCACAGGAGAGAGCTGGCTCCATAAAAGAGAGGCCAGTGACAATTTATTGTTATATTGCTCAGAGAACAGTTTTGTAACTGTGCAGCACTTGCACAAAGCCACAAGGCTGAGCTGATGGGCCTGGAATTACTGCTATACACTATGTAAAGAGAGGTAGGGACAGAATCCTGCCCTGTTTTAGCTCCTGGTCTGCACAGTCACCACCTCAAGGAAGTGGCAGAGGGATCAGACCTATCTACCTGCCCCAGGCACACAGGACATCAGCATAGAATTAGCAGCAAGGGGGTGAAAATGAGCAGGGTACCCTTATAAATAGGAATTCGCTCCCAGAGGGCCAGAACACTCTGGTCATAAGGCGCAGGAACTGAAGAGGGAGCAGTGAGGAGCAGCCCAGTGACAGCTGGCAACTAATTGTGCTTGTGCCTGCTCCAGCCTCTCATTCCCTACAGGAATCATTCCCATTGCCAGGACACCTGACACTCCTTGGGACCAACACAGTTGTGCTTCATGGCTCCCTTGAGTTCACAGCTCACCAAACAACCCTTCTATCTGCCACAGTAGGAGAGTTTGGGAAGTGAAACTGTGAGTGAGGTGTATGGCAAGCCAAGCCTACCAGAAGAGCTCACAGCTAAGCCTTGAACTGAGCTGTGGAGAAAAGCAAGCAGCTGTTACAGCAGAGACATCTATGAGTTATCCCTGCAGACAAAGCAGTGGAGAGAACTGCTCCAGTGCTGACAGACGTTTGTCAGTAGAAGTGCACAGAGATACTTCTCCAAGAAAAGCTTTGTCTCAAAGCCACAAAATTAAACATTCTCCTTTAGCATTTAAATACATTAAGTTTCTGAGAGTATTTACATGTCCAGTTCAGAGCAGCAGAACAGCTAGACACCGGAGGAAGGGGAAGTGGCACAAGGCATTTGTTGTGCTTTTCCAAAGAGCAGGGCAACCTCTGACCACAAGGAACCAGGAAGATGGGTCCCAAGCTCGGTCAGTGCCAGGCAGCAACTCTCATGTGCTGAATTAGTCCTGAGGGAAAGGGTGAAGGGGTGCTGTCCATTTACAGTAGGCCCCATGGCAAACGCACATGCTGGTGAGCACCTTGCATCCAACTGGGTGTCACATGTGAGCTGTCAGAGACCAGAACACCAGGGAGCAAGAGACCTTTGCCGTCAGACACTCTTCTTTCTAAATCCAACATCCAGAATCAGTCAGGACACAGCTGCACAGAGGTTTTGCAGGTGGGATACTGCAGGAGTGCTTGCTAGCCAGGGACAGAGGGCAGCACAGCTGTCAGCCTGGGGAAAGCTTCCCATGTCCCGCTGAAGCAAGCGGCTGCAGCCATGGTGTCTGCCAGCACTGGCGAGAGCAGCCATGTGTGCAAAGGTCCCCACAGACACGGTGCTTGGGGTTGTCACCTGGCTCTTCAACAATGTTGTCTGGAAACTTGGCACATTCACGTAACATCTGCAGGAAGGAGCTGTGTAGTTCCCCCTGACAGTCTGCCAGAAGAAAACCAAAGTCTGTTTTTTTTTGTGTGTTTTGTTTCACTTTTAAAAAGAAAAGACCATAAAAAAATATTCTCTGAGATGCAAGGATGCTTGTACTCTGTACTGCCTTGGCCATCCCTGTTCATGTGACCCATGGGTTCCTTGGAGAGTCTGGTTCCAATGGCAGCGGGACACCCTGTGTATAGCTAGGATGAGCACTGTCCCCGTTCAGCTAGGGGACATCAGTCAGTCTGCACCTGTCACAAATCTGTGACTTTATTCTCCACAGCTGCTGCAATCTGTTGTAGCCTGTATCCAAGCTGCATCTTCTGTGCCGTTGGATCTTCTTCCAAGGCAGTAATGATCTGCAATGAGACAGTTCACTGTGGCAGCTTTTCTCCATCACACAACTGTCAACCGGCTCAACCCCATGCACACAGTGGAGGGCCCCAACCTGGTATCCAGTGTGCTCTAGACTCTAGTGGGTATTCATCTAAAATTAACCTCAGAATATGTACTATAGATTTGTCCCAGTAACATAAACTTAACAGTTTAAAAGAATGCTGAACTGCTCACCTGAAAAAGATATTTTTTATAAATTAATGCGAACTAACTGCATTTTATTTTTGAGCATTTGGATACTGAAGTAAGAAAAAAAACAAACCAGCATACATGAAATCCCAACAGACTCCAAGTTAGAGAGAACTGCTTTTCTGTTATTTCCTCCCTCTTCTTTTGACAACAATAAAGGAAACATATGACATGGAAGTTATGCATGCCAGTGAAACAATACACAGTGTTGTTATAATCTGTCTGCTCTTAATTATTGGTTTTTTTGGAAACACACACTCACCTGGTCATAGTACTTATTGATGTATTTGTACAATTCATGTAGTGCCACCAGGGAATTGAGGTCACCTGAGTAATTCTGAATAGAAGAGGAAGTTAAGACAAAACTGTGAGACACCTACAGTTCTTCTAAATTCTGCATCCTCACAACTCATTAGGAAATGTGCCTGTTGCATAGAGCAACAAGAAAGAGAATTCACCAGTAATTCATAGCAGAGTAAAAATAAAATTAAATAATCACATGTACTCCTTGCCCCAAGTCCTTGCCCACACTTTTCAGTGCTAGCTGGGCAGACCCTCACTCTCCCAGTGGTGCCACAAAGCAGAGCAGCCACTGGGAACGGTCAGCATATCTGAGCAGAACTGCACACTCAGCTAGAATCTTTCATCTTTGCATGATAACATTCTCTTAGATACACACGAGGGGCTGGAGTGACTTCTGAAATAATTTTATTTACCCGTGATAGCTCAGCCAGGGCAGAGTTCATCTCCTGGTCACTGGCAGAGATGGTCTGACGAATGTCCGCATAGTACCTAGGCAGTGGCACACAGGCAATTAACATAATGTTCCCCCAAGACTCCTTCTTCCTGATTAAACTAAGACTCCTCACATTTGTTGCTTACCTTTCCACCATCTGCTTGTAGCGAGGAATGTCCCGGGCATATAGCAGCTTATTGATTGGAGAATCCTTGAACAATCAAAGCCAGAATAGATTACAAAAAGCTCCTTCACATTGCTGTGTTCCAACCTTAGCAGGTAATACCACCACCGCTATTTTCTGTCATACATCCAGGATTGGGAATTTTTGTTTCTGAATGAAGAGGTACTTCAAACATCAGGTTCCCTTCTAGTAGTGCAGTCTGAGGAACCAGGAGACAGGCTGGGGAAAGGACCTCTGTGATCACCAGTCCACTCTTCCACTTGGAGCTGGGTGATCACCAGTACAAGATCACCATTGGCTATGACTTTGCATAGCTGACATACTCTAGAGATTCACCCATCCCATCTCTGGTGACCTGTGCAGGACTGTTCCACTCTTGGCAGAGGGTGACTAGTGGTGGTAGGAAGTTTTACTGATTGCCATCCTGAATTTTCCAAGATGCATCCTGTGACTTACACTGTCTACCACAGACTTGAGTTTAGGTCTGTCCCCCAAACAGCTACAAGCTGTAAATACAGAGCAGAAGCATACAACTTCTGTATGCTAAATAACATTAGCTCCTGTATTCCCTATTCCCAGTAGCTCTCACCACTTTCCACTGCTTCAGTGGCACAAGGGAGAAAAGATGCGCTTGACCTGCCCTCCCAGTGGTGCTATACAAATGTCATTGCCTTCCTGGGGCAGCACCACTCAGCTACCTGTGCCAACCACACTCCCCCTCACTCTGTACTTACCCGCCCCAGCTTATGGTCAGCTATTGTACAGGAGTCCATGAAGGTCTGTGCAATGACCAGGAGCACAGCATCCACGTTATCTGATGTCTGCACATCAAAAACAAACTGGGGATTCTTAATGATGTTGATCCAGAACCGCAGGGGTAGGCTGCAGAGAAGACAGAAGAGCAACAGGGTATCAGCAAAGGTAGTGGCTGCAGTGCTGAAAGGAACTGCTCAGTACTGCATCTCCCAGCAAAGACAGCTTTGTACACCACGCTCTGTTGCTTTGCACTCCCACTCTGCCCTCCTTCTCAGTAGGCAAAGGTGGCTATCACTTTGGAAGTGCTCTAGATAGCTTAGCAGTGCCTCCTCCAGGGCCCATGGGAACACCATACCTATTTGTCTTCCAGATATGGATGGTCTCAGGGTCTACAATCCCATAGTGCATGGCCTGCTCATCCAACAGGTCAAAGAAGTATTTGACTGCCAGGGGGACAGGGCGGTTGGTGCTGAGGATCACCTGGAACAAGTCATCCACAAACTTCTGCAGAGTGCCCTGTGGAGAAGTGAGCAGGACAGAGTCAGCACAGAGAGAGGATGTCGTGTTTGTACAGTGGTAGCCCAAGCTGAGTTTTGATTTCACCACAGTAGGAGCAAAAGGTCCACATGCATTTTCCATAACAAATAAGTTCTAAATTCTTAGCATCACTGAGTAAAAGATGGATAACAAATGTTCCCATAATGTACACATTGAGGATATTCTTCCTAATGACAACTTATGAGCAGAAGAGGTATGCCAGAAAAACTTTTAGAGGCTACAGCTCTAAAGAGTAAGATTAAAACAATGGCCCTGATTAATTAAGGACAATTTTTCATAAGTTCGTATCAAAACCATGTGTCATTGCCCTTTATAAAATGCCACTCTTTCATTCAGAGAAGGCAAGGGAAGTACTCAGAGCCAGGTCCTGACCAGTACAGCTGTTTATAAGCAAGCACAGGGGATGGAGGCAGAGTCCACTGGCTGCCTTCTGGATGGGAAAGCATTATCCTGGTAGTCTTAGAAACAAAGATTAAAAGCATAACAGGCAACCACCTGGCCCCAGGCTGACTTGCCTTTCTCAGAACACAAGAGGACTGAGTGGGGGCAGCACTGAGCAGAGATCCACCAGGAGAAGGTGACCTCTTCAGCATCTGACTCAACTTCGAGGCAGCATTAGGGCACCGAGCTATGTTAGTGACTTGGATGGAATTTAACACATACAGCCCAAACTAGAGATATCACCAAATACATTGCAGCTGCTCTTGGGGAAAGGCCTATTCCCAGTCATTAGATGATAGGCAAATAGCTACTGTTTACTCACTTTGGAAGTTTAAGCAAGTGTTCTTCACTTCCCATCCTGATAAACCTAGTGGTGCTGTTCTCAACAGTTTATCAGCAGTGCCTTAGAGAACACTGTTTCAATAGAGAGATAAAGCTTGATATCTGTCACTTCTTCAGTGACCACTTTGAATACAGAATGCTATTTAGATACAAAATCTTATCTGTGCATAGTCACAAACGTACTTGCTTCTTAGCAGGCTCTGCCCAACATCAGGCCAACTCTCCCAGTCTTGCTTTCTCTGTTGCACCTTGTTCCAAAGGGAGATGATAGAAGACTCTCACTGCTTTTCTTATCAGCTATAAGCCATGTAAATAGATGAGTGCTTCACTCGCATGCATATGTATCTGACAACAGTATGCAGGGCAAGCTTATGAAAATAAAGCAACTCATTTTTTTTCCCTCATGATGTGAGACCAAAATTCCCCAAAGCAGCTGTGGGATGGAAAGGGTCGTCTCCTGTGCACAGACACAACATAAACCTTGGACCCGAAATACATCTATGCTTAGTGCTTGATCTAAGACATCACAGGGAACCTAAAGGGTTCTACAATGGGGCAACAGCACTGGTGGTTAAGGGAAGAATAACAGAAGTCATCTGCTTGGACGTGTGGAAAGCATTTGTTCTTCACCATATCCATGTCTCTACACTGGAGAGACATGGATTTGATGGATCATCACCTGGTAGATAAGGAATTGGGTGGATGGTTGCACTCAAAGAGTTGAGGTCAACAGCTTGATGCGCAAGTGGAGGTGACCTGCTCAAGTAGGCCCAGAGGAAGGCCACAAAGATGGAGGCTGGGACACTTGCCCTGTGAGGACAAGCTTAGAGAGTTGGTGGTGTTCAACCTGGAGAAGAGAAGGCTCCCAGGTGGCCTGATAGCAGCCTTACAGTACATAAAGGGGGCCTACAGAAGAGACAGGGAGTGTAGTGATAGGACAAGGGCTAACAGTTTCGAACTGCAAGAGGGTAGATTTAGTTTAGATATTAGGAAGAAATTCTTTACTGCAAGGTTGGTGAGGCACTGGAACAGGTTGTCCAGAGAAGTTGTGGATGTGGATCCCTTGAAGTGTTCAAAGCCAGGCTTCATGGGTCTCTGAGCAACTTCATCTCATGAAAAGCATCCATGCCCATGGCAGAGGGGTTGGAACTACATGGTCTTTAAGGTCCCTTCTAACCTAAACTGCTCTATGATTCTATGATTCTTCTCACCTTCATTGAGAGTAGACGTGTCAGGTAGATCTCTGGAATTGCCTTGGCTCGCTCACGATCTCTTAAGCTCCCACGCCTATGCTTGGGAAGTTCTGGCTCTTCTGTTGGCTTTACCAGGTGCCAAAGTTTGATCCCACCTTCATCTGCATCCTCCAGCATTGGTGTTTCTAAAATAAGCAATTGTTTACAGATGAGCATCAGTCCTCTCACAGCAGAGCTTGGCCTGGTGAGCCCCAAGGAAGCAAGATTTCACAGTATGATAAAATCACAAATGGGAAGGAATTCCTGGAGACCTCCATTCAGACTTCTGCACAGACTACAGCTGTAGCTAGCACTACAGCAGGTTGCCTCTGTCCACCCAAAGCCCTTCAAGATCTTAGAAACTTTCCCAGACAGATGCCCCACCACCCCAGTGGTCTATTCTAGTGCAACACCACCTTTTTGCTAAAGGTTTTTTTTTCCACACCCAATTTGAACCTGTTAAACTGTAGCCTGTGGCTATTGTCCCTCACACCCACACCACAGGAGTATCCATGGAGCTGGTCACTGCCAAGCAGTAACTGCCTGGTATCCCATCACTGACCTTGGGTCACACTCAGCATCTGACAATATTAAGATTCTCACAAGGTGCAGACTGCTCAGCTCTGGACAGTCAGAACTAGGTAGCTGTGCTTACCCTGCCTTTTCATGCCCATCCTGGCTTTCCTCTGCTCTTAGTCTTTTGCTTTTCTCTCATCTCACCTGCCCAAGCTTTCAAAGTCCTGACAATCCTATGAGGGTCTAAATCATGTATTAGCCTTCTATAGCAGCATAAAGCTGGGGCTATGGAAAGACACTTGTCCCTAACTAACTGGCAAGTGCTATAAAATCATTTTATGAGAACAGAACATCCGACTCACTCTCTCCTGGCATGTAATCCTGATTCTCCCTATGGATGTGCTTGGTCAGGCGTGGGACCAGCGCTACTGTTGCTCCATCAGGCACCTGCACACAAGCAAACATCAACATTAAAAACAAAAGGCATGTTTCTCATAAGCACAAGAGGCAAGTATGTGTAAACCAAAACAGACTGTGCCATTACTAGGAACAGGGACAGAAATTGAGATTTTGAAGCATCATCACTGTCTTTCCTGATGGTGGGAGATTGTTTGCACCAATTAAAAAAACGATATGCATGACATGGTGCAGCAAGGTAAGACACTCAGGTGCATGGAAGATAAAAACCCTCTTTTCCTTACCTAGAAGCTGCTTCACTGATGGGCACACAGTCACTTACTGACTTATTTGGACTGGAACACTAACAGATCCAGCAGCATCACCTGCATTTCAACAGCCACCAGGCATGAACTTGTGCATCTCATTCCAAGTTCTGCCCCTGCCCACATCTCAAGTACAGGCTAAGGAGGGGACTGTGCTTATTGAAGTCAGAGGGCAAGCCACAGCACTGACTTAATTTGAATGTGCTGTTGCAAGAAAGGTCCAACATTTTGACTGATCCACTAGGAGCCAGATCCACAAATAGAGCGTAACAGTATGTAGAAGATGTGGAGAAACAACGCAACAGCAGACTGAGTTCTGACCTTGTAATGCTGAAGAGTGTTCAGGCGTTTCCATGTTCCTTGAACAACAGATGTCACATCCTCATCAGACAGTATCAGATGACCTGCCAGCCCTGATCTCCACTCTACAGCCATTAAAACATAGACAATTTAAACCGTTAATGTGAGGCATTTCTGAAGTCCACTGTGCATGAACCTGGTTGGCCTTGTTACACACCCACTGATCCTCATTTATCTTTACCCAGGCTATTTCACAGACAACATAACCTGAGAAAGTGCTTGGAACAAGCAGTCACAGGACAGCCTCTCTGAGCACCCAGACAAGCAGCCCCATGGCCTCCGAAGTTCTACTCACCAAGTTCCTACAAACTGTCAGATTTTGACTCTTCAAGCAGGTGATTCAAACCACAAACATGCACCCATAGTCCTTATTAGCTACTATTCCTCCAGTACATGGTCATCTATAAACATCACCACTATTCAGCAACAGCCAAAGAATGAAGATAGAGAACCATGTAGTTTCCCCTCACATTTTAAGTCCTACCTTTCATTAACCACTGTGGACAAAATCCATGACATACATTACTGAGATGCTACCATTGACCTCAGTGGCAGGGAGAGCCAGTTTATGACTGCCCTGCACTCAAATCATCCTCCCCTCATAAATGTTCTCCATGCTTTTTCTTCCTGTGTTCCCTTGCCCAAGCCATTGACATGGTCCAAGCCTGGCAAAGAACACCATGAAATGGAAGAGGCTGGACCCAACTGTTTATTTCCCATCCCTGCCTCTTGCTATTAGCCTCTTTCCTGGATCACAACCTGATGGCTACAGCCAGAGTAGAAGTCCTTTGGTCAGCGATTGTGCACACTCAGCAGAGAATGACATCCTGCATGCCAGGGTGCTGTGCACAGATAGCAAATGATCACTCTTCCACTCCTCACTGAGTTTTGGCAGCAAGGAGTTCTGCTCACCAAGGTCCAGGGTGTCTGGGTCTGGTCGGTGACAGTATGGTGTCCCTTTATAGATCTGATCTAGGATTTTCTCCTTCACCTGGGTTATGGTGTCACAGTCTAGCACCTTTGCAGAAATCCCTTGTGAGTCCTCTGCCCCTCCTGCAGCAACCCCTGCTTGCGTCAAAGCATTTAAGGTCTGAGAAGAAAAAAGGAGGTCACAGCTACTCAGCTGATAAGATTACATCTGACACATTTACACCCCAGATGCCTGGCATTAAGGCAAATTAACCATTAGTCCTTTCATTGGAAGAGTTTCAGAAAAGAAAACATCACTGATGTTAAAACACTGTGTTCAAAGTCTTGTGTTATGAACTGGAAGCCAGTTTAGTAGCTGGGGAGGGGCTCTGATATGCCATCAGCACTTTCATCCCCTTATTTCCAGACAGAGGACAGTACATATGCTAGATTACTGTGATGATGGCTCCTATCAGCCTAGGGAAAATACACCTGATTTAGCAGAGCAGTAGAGCTCTCACTCATCTGTGGAGTTGTGCTGCTGGGATAAACCTGGCTCTCCAGAGACAGTGTCATGATGCTGGATGCTGCACTTCTGCCTCTATGATGGGGGCAGAGACATTCAGCCCTGTTGTACCAGAGAGCACAGTGGGAATAAAAGATATGGTGCTTACCAGCGTCCGGTACTCCAGGTCCTCTCTCAAAAGGCGGTTGTCATTCAGGGTGTATTTGGCTTTCCCTGTCACCCAGTCGACTGGCCCTTTGTCCACCTGGTGCTTGATTCCACGGAAGAGCATGTAAAGGGGCTCCCCAACAGAATCCTGGCACAGAAAGGAAGGAGTTTTACCTGAGAAAAATTCAACCTATTCCTCCCAGCAGAGCCGAACAGCTTGGAAATACGGACACGCAAAAGAGGGGGAGCAGGACTGAGGATACAGCGGCTAGGTCACAGCAGGCAAAGTTGGAGCCTCCACCAACAGCTCCTGCTCCATGCACAGGGAAAGTCCACTGGCCAACTACCAGATGGAGGCACAAGACCAAGGCATTGCTCAGCCTCCTCATCACTAATCTGAGAAACTCTCCTTGCCACCCACTCTCCAGTTAAGGAATTAGACCAGAATGTGTCTCCCCCACACACAGACCAGCTCACAGCCAGCGTGTGTCAAGATAAAGGAGCTACACTGAGACCTCCATGACCTGGCAAGACATCCTGAAAGCAACGGGTGGTATTAATGGTGATTTAAGCATCTCTGTCCCAAGGGAACAGCCCAGCATTCTCATTCCCTACCCTGAAATACAGGATGACTCTGGCACTCTTTCAGCTACAAGTGAAGCACAAAGCAAAGCTGTAGCCATCTCCCCTCTTTTGGCCCCTCTACACCACAAAGGGACAAAGAGCTCACCCTCACAAATGCATACAGGCAGATGGACATCCAGTTGGTTAACAGCTTCTCTACCACTGTTTCTGTCCTGAAAAAGAGCATGAGGTTGGTCACAGGGACATGGTATAGAGCAGGGAGGGGTATGGAGATAAAGATTACTCTCCTTGAGAAAAGAGCACACTAAATGATGATATAGGATCAAGGGAGAGTTAAAAAAAAAACAAAACAAAATCAAAACCAAACACTAGTAGACTTTAGCGACCAGTAAGGTTAATGATTTTGTTATCACTTCTTTGAGGCACTCATCAGCCTGAAGGAGGCACCAAATTACAGAAATGGAGACACAAGCAGGCAGGGGAAGAAGGACAGCTTCTGCTAGGTCTCAAACAAGGGAAATTTATTCAGATCAGCAGGATGGATCAGACAGCAGGCCAACGGGGATCTAAACACTGAAGATAGTTCAGTTTAGCTTCCAAACACGGCATGATTGTGAGCCCAGGGACCTCTAAACATCAGACTGAGATTAGCAGACCCAGCAGAGCCCTGGTATCTGAACACATGGCGAGTTAGTGTACAGAAGTTTCAAAATAGAAGGAATTTAGGATGGGGAACTCCAGATTCCTACTCTTTTCACACCTTTCCTGCTATATTCTCTACCAGTTGCTGACTGGAAAAATGGGTACCATTGTTACTGCTTCCTCCTGTTGTCAGGACACACACTGGTCTTACAGCTGCAGCCCATGCCACCTTGTTATCAAACTCCCAGGAGTTTCTGAGCTTTCCAGCTGCAGCTAGCAGTTAAGACCAGGGATGACTCACCTCCGCAGCATCAGCTTGGGGTTTTTGGCCACATACTGCTCCACGAGGTCATTCAAGAGTGTTTTGAGGATGTCAGTGAAGTACTCCAGCTTTCCATGCAGTGACACAGTCAGCAAGGATGCCACATAGGCCCTGTCTCTTGGAGAGAACGTGCGTTGGATTTCCAGAGTGTGGATGAACTGGTGGGGAGAGACACAATCCAGTGAGCGAATATGCTGAAAACAAGGCATCCACAGCTACTGGCTTTGAAAGAAGTGGTGCTGCATGGAGCTGTTCAGGAATGAACTTTAACAGACATTGCCACCTGCAGCCAGTGACCTGGCCCTCACCCCACATCAAGATGCAAGCAGAGACACAGATATTACCTTGGTGAGGAAGAGCTTGCTGTTGAGCAGGTTGGAGAGCTGGACTAAGCCCTGCTCCACAGTCTGCCGCCGGCACTCGGGGATGTCCAGGTCCCTTTGCAGAGGTGACTCACGGTGGCCCGGGAAGAAAATGCGTTCTGCATAGGACTTGTAGTCCAAGAAGGGGATTCCTGTGCCCACAAGATCACTTGTGAGGTCCATCATCTCAGTCATCAGGTCTGAGGGAAAGGAAACGCCCATGAGGTTGACTACATGACCACACAATTGATGGTGCAGAGCATGAGGTGAGTGCAGGAACTAGGGCCAGCAGGATGGGTCTGAGGAAGAGGAAGGATGCTTCCTGTCAGGAAGAGGCACACTGGGGTCCCATTGCTACAATATTTAAAACTAGAAAAGGTACTGGGAGAAACTGCATGAGGAAGCTCCTGCCATTGGGGAGGAACCAAAAGGTGAATTTGGTGTTTGTTCTAATTTACAGTCAAGGGCTGGTTTCCACTTTTATACAGAGGAAGTCACTGTTCAGCACAGATCTGTGGTTACAGGCATTACCTACATTAAAGACAGAGTATTAGTGGTGTCCTGCTTCTCACTACTTCCCATATGAGTTGGAGATTACAGTCTCGAGTCACCTGCACTGTTTCAGAGCCCCAGGTGCCCCACACAGAGGCTCACTGCTGTAAGCAGCTGAAGTACATGTTTGTGGATCTAGAACATGGGGTGTAATTCAACCTGCCCTACACAAAACCTGTGCTATCTCTCCTTAAAATCTCCCCACATGTGCTGTCTTGACCTTTAGGTCTTCATCTGAGTCTGGAGGATGAAGTGGAGAATCAGAGAGGTCTGAATAGATAACTGTGCTCTGCATTAAAAAGTAGATCTAAAAATGGAATAATTTGACTATATGTTTCAATGCACTGGCACAGGGTAAGTTATTGCCTCTTCAGAGCTACCCAAACAAGTTCACAGGAATGAAAAGTGTTTCTTCAAGCTTCCCTGAAGGGGAAAGAACCTAAGAGTTCACTGACTGACCTGTAAATTCTTTTTTGCATCTGTCCCGAACACTTGTTTCCAAATTTTCCAGCTGGATTTGGACTTTCTTGTAATCCCTCAGAGCCTGTTTGCTCTTCCTCCTGCAATAAGAAGCAGAATGATTTCCAGTGGCCCTAGCCCAGCAATTGTCCTTGACAACTGTTGTATTGCTGCCAAAGAGTCCAGGGTAACTGGCGCTAAGGTGATTTCTATTGAATGTCTCTGCAGGATACCAAACAGTGTTTTGTAAACTAGATGTGTCTCTTGGAGCTCCCATCAGGTGTGAGCTCTGAGTGAACCCTGGTGCAGGCTGTGACCAGCAAGTGCAACACGTCTCACAGACCCAACACCACCATGGGCTGAGAATTTGGCACAAAATAAAAACTGGGACCTTGTTTAGGCCCAAGATGTACACACTTGACCACATCTGCTGAATAATCCTGTAGAGAAACTTAAGACCTCCTACAATGCCAGTTTCTTACCTGTATATGAAGACGATGACCAGAACAATCAGTGCCACAAAGGATGCACCAACACCCAGACCAATCTGTGCCTCCAGTGGGAAGGTGAGCTGGCTTTCTGTGTCATACTGCACTCGGCCCAGGAGGAAATTCAAGTTTCCCATCTGTACCTATAAGAAAGCACATACCATAACATAAGAGTGTAGCAATGAGAACCACAAAACTTCTCCAGAATGGCTACAGGAGGCGCACAAGTCTCTAGCAAAGCTGTCCCACAGCACAGCTCCAGAATACAGCTATACCATTTGCTTTCAGCTAATGTTTGGCATAGCAAAGTTGAGAACAAGAGCAGCTTCTCACCACCCTGGTATCTCCCCTGTCTCTCATCAGGGCCTCTGCCTTTCCTCCACTTCCCATCCTCATCCCTGCCTCCACCACTGCTTCTTGCTTGTGCTTCAATAAATGACAAATTTTCTTGCAGAACTGCTGACTACCTACCGTGAACTCTGGGAGCAAGTCTGTGCCCTCCCGCTTCGTGCGATGCCGTGGAGCTGGCTGCTCAGAGGGAGGCTCACAGTACAGATGATTCCTTGTTAGTGTCTTTACCACACAGATTCCTTCCCCAATCATAGCCATAACTTCATCCTTGGAAATAGCCAGATCTAGATTTTCCCCCTGGAACAGATGTAGAACAGCACACCAAATCAGATCAAAACCAACTCCGCATTCCCACACCTCCAGAGTAGATGAAGGAGACCAACACCATAGGATGAAAGCAGACTTTTTTATTCTCTAACTAGGCTTGCCTCCAAATTGGCTTCAGAAGTTCATTTTTTCTAAGCTAAAGAAGCAATTTGTGTATGATTTAGATGATAGCTTTAGGACCTGTACCATGTTGCATAAATACAGTTATGAACAGCCTGTCTTCTCAAGGCTCTTCAGCAACGGTATGACTAAGCTCAATTCTTCCCTTGGTGTCTATAGGCACAAACATACACTCAAGGCACACCTATTTCAGAGGGTAGTCTCCTGTTGGTTACCTCACGCACTCAGGTGAGTCAGACAATGCCTTGCAGAGGTTTAACATATGTATGCTTTTGTTCTTATCTGCTACACAAATCTGTTTTAATTTTGGGGGGGTGATTAAGACTTTTTTTTTCCCTAAAGAAAACCATGCTGATTGACGTTAAATATGATTTCATGGTTTAATGCTTTCTATGCTGAATCGTAGAATCATAGAATGGCCTAGGTTGGAAGGGACCTTAGAGATCATCTAGTCCGACCTTCCTGTCATGGGCAGGGATGCCTCTCAACTAAATCATGCTACTCAAGGCACTGTCTAGCTTGGCCTTGAACAGCTCCAGGGAGAGGGCAGCCACAACATCTCTGGGCAATCCTGCAGCACAGTTTTCATGCTTTTGCCCAGAGCTCTGTCAAGGTATCCTGACAGGCAAGCAGACCAAGCTCCTTCTTCTTTGAAAGTTTGCATCTTGTTAGTTCTCTTTTAGTCTTCTCAAATTACCCTGCTTCTCCAAGATGCATTCAATACTAATGGCAGCAGCAATCTAGACATTGCTAGACTAATACATCCTCAGATTTTACTCATATGGAAAAAAAAAAAAGCAGTGGAAAAAAGTTTATTAGAATTAAAAACAAAAAAATTACTAAATTTCCACAAGTCCTATGAAACCCTTAATGATTTATGAGCTCAAAAAGCTTTTAGGACACACTGTTTTCCCTCTTGTTATATACCTTCTCTCATAGAGCAATGTAGATGTGCTGTGACAGGTTGAAAGACTGTCAAATGCTTTAAAACCTTGGATGTTGCATGACACCAATTTAAAATACTCTGATTAGAAATACCATTGGTATGGGGAACATTATTTCCAGCTAATTTTTGTTTTACCTCCACAGAGATGACGCTTCCTGGCTTGTGACGATATGGTTTGGCAGGGTCTTCAGCATTCAATGGTTTTAGGATGGGGTTGACTTCATAAGAGAAGGGCATGGGATGCAATGAGTTGAAATCAAAGCTCAGATTATCCAGAATAAATTCCAGTTTGATATGGACACTCCGCAACAGCAGGTTAATGGCTGGAGTTTTGCACAGGATCAGGTAGGAGGAGTTCACAAGACATGGTTCTTCAAACTAAATGTGAAAAGCAAAGCCAGTGTCAATAGCAAAACACTAATGATTCTGCTGCAGCTTTGCAATACTTCCCAGCCCTGAGAAGATTGGGGCCAGTCCGCATTCCTCTCCTCTGGAGCAATGCCAGAGGAACTCTGTATTGTTACATGAGAAATCCAAGATCTGGGGAATTCCCCACATCCCTCTAAAGAAAGTTTTCATAGCACTGGTTTTGTTGCAAGTACCTCAGTCTCAGTAGTAGGAATTGGCTCTGACAGCCCCCACAGCAGCAAGTCTGGCATGGTGCGAGCTTTAGATGTCCCTGCTCTGACAGAACGGGACCAGAGACCTTCAATGCAAGGCTGATTTCCTAGCCTGAATGCTTCTCTGAAAGGAGTGTTCCTTTGTCTGGTTGGATATGTTTTACACATTTGGTGAATATATTAGTCTTTTTTTTCTTTTTTTTTCTTTTCTTTTTTTTTTTTTTTTGTCTCCACTACAGCCAAAAATGACTTCTGCAGAACATGGGTAAAAACAGCTGTTACTGATGCATGGGCACTGGGACCATATTCTCCCAGTTTATGAACAGGTACATCCTCCATCATTTGCACAAATAATGCAAATCCTTCTTTGTACTTTGGCTGCCAAGCATAGTCTACCTCTGCAAATTCTGCTGCATGCTCTGTGACCTTCTTACCTCTGTAGTGACCCATCTCAGGACACTAGCAGCTGGAGAGCACAAATATTGGTGGAACTGGTAATTTCACCAAACTCTGCCTGGTTTTCTATCTCAGAGTGAAATAGGGTCCAGGAGCTACAGAAATGGACTGAACGATGCAAAAGGAAGAGTCTGGAGCATGGACATGTTCAGCCACATAAAAGCTGTCTGGCTCAGCTGCAGATTTCTTTATCTCCACACTGCTACTCCTCTGTTTCTGTCCCACATCACAAGTCCTGCACATCTCTAAGCAGAGGTGGACAAAACTCATATAAATGTTTGTGAAAGTACTTAAACTCTCAGTCTGGCAGAGAACACATCCACTTGGCCAATACTGTTGGTATGATCCAAACAGATAATACATCAAGCTTGCAGGGGGAAGCCCTAGGGACAGAAGTCCACATCTCTGGAGCAACATATCAACCCTTTTGCCATGCTACCTGCTGGATGCTGCAGAGAGCATCCTCAGGGCACTCAGTGTCTGGGATGATCCGGCGCCATCGTCCCAGCCCTCGGCGCCGGCGTTCGGAGGGTGAAACCGTAACTCGAATCTTTGGTTTCTGTACCACATCCAGGTTGTAACCATGAACTCTGAGCACTCTCCCTCCACTGAAAGAGAAAAGCAGTCGATCTCACCCACCTATTACTCATTAGCTTTGTCTCACTCATGCTCCCACCCTTCTGTTTATGCTCATTCCTACAAGCCCAGGTTTAGTCCAAAGTGCAGCTCCCCAGACAGATGCCACTAGTGCTGTACTACCTGCCTCAGCACGCAGCCCCAGAGAAGGTGCACTCAAATCTTTCTACCTGAGGAAGCTTTTAGGTGGTTCTGCAAAGGTGATGTTGGGATCCAGAGTATATCTGAAGAGAGATCCTTCCAGTCTTCTCTCTTGGTCTCCATATTTGATAGTGACTGGAAGTTCTGCAGACACATTGCTCGGACTTGTCTGACATGCCAGCTGATCCTCTGTCATCTCAGAGAGGCTTGGGTTGACAGAAGAGAGAACAAGGGATTAACACAGTCACTGCAGAGACAGATTTTATAGAACTATGCCTTGCTGTTTGCAGATAGTCTGTAAACCTCTTCTGGTATATTCCTAAATTTAATGCTGAAAGGTCTTGTGCCTTATCTAAGCAAACAATAATTACTGGGCAGCTGTCAGTGAGAAGCATGTGGACAAGCAGCAGGTATAGTCACTGTCCAGACTGAAGAGACTGGAAGCTTGGTACCAAGCATGTACAACTTCTCATCAGCAAGAACTGTCAGGTGTACAGGACACAAGAGAACAAGCAGCTCTTGGTGTTAGTCTGCAGGAGCCAACTGCAGTCCCCCATCAGCAGAAGCAGAGCAGTCAGGATGGGGTATAGTCCTGTCAAGAGATATGCAGAACAGAGGCCATGCAGCACTGTTCATGTCCAAGGGGACATGGGCAGGAATTTAAGTTGGTAGGGTTTGCTTCCATGAACCTCAAGGGGAAGACCTCCTGCAACACAGAGGAGAGCAGGACTCTAGCTGCCTGTGCTAAGGGCTAAGCCAGGCAGCATCATACTCTGCAGCGATCTGGGGAGAACTTAAGGCAGTGCACAGAGAGCACTGAACAGGCTCTGATCTTACATGTGGCAAGGGAGGTCTCCAAGCAGGACACTGATCTCACTAGGATGGCCAGTCAGCAGCTTTGAGCCCAGAAGAGTAAGGCAGGTTCCCCCTGCTTTGGGGCCCTGAGTTGGAACAATGGATTTCAGCTCTGGGTTCTAGAAGAGGGAGAAGACCAAAAACAAAAACAAAAACAGACAAACAGAAGAAGAAGGTGAGTGACACTGACCTCAAAAGATAAGGCAAGGCAAAGAATGGGTAGAACATGTTCAATGACTTCCAGTGCTCTGAAAATAGAAGCTTTAGATCCCAGTCACAAGCTGGCCTCATCTAGGTTCCAGCAGCTACCTTACAGAGCTGAGGCAACAGAGGAGGGAAAAATCACACCAGCAAGAACCACAAATCAAGGACTGATTTGTCTTTTCACAGACTGCAAAAGGCAGATGGATGCTGCAAACAGCAGAGCTGAGCCTCACACATAAACCCTTAGATTAAAAGTTCAAAGGGATTGTTCAAATCAGTAACTGGATTAATAACTCAGGTTAGAAAAAACAAGGTAGCAAATAAATTGTCTGTTTGTGTAGTACATGAGGAGATTACCAGCAGGAAGCCCTAAGAATTTGTGTTGAGACCTGTGCTGTTATACCTGAAAGTGAATTAGAATGGGGTATATGAAATTTGATAAATGAGAGTAACTCAGTACCATTGAGAAGCTGCAGTGAAATTTTAAGGAACCAAGCAGAGGAGCACAAGTCACTGCTGATAAAGGGAGAGCAAGATTCATAAAGTAAGCAGGAGTAGGGAGACTCCAGTAAGAGCAACCCAACCATATGTACACAGTTGGGAGTTTCAAACTAGCCCCTGCCCTTTCAAGGGGGTTTTGTTACCTATAACAACTCTACCAGCTGTAAGCACAGGTCTCAACAAAAAACACAGCAAGTGCTAGGAATTATTGGGAAGGGAATTAAGAAAAAAGATTTGTATGCCACAGTAAAATTTCCTTTTGCACTCATATCTTGAACATAGTATGCATTATCACCCTGCCTCAAGAGCAGAGCATCAGGTTTAAACCAGTAAATAAACCAGCTCTATACAGCAAAAAAATGCAACAGGCTAAGACTTTTCAGGCATCTTTCTCCTTCCCATGGGAGAGACATGTAACTAAGGACTTAAAGTTGTAAATAGCACAGCAAGGATGAAAAGCAAGTAATTGTATCTAAAAACTACTTAAATACTATTTCATAGTTGCTGAGTTTAAGATATCAAAAAGTTACCAGAAATGTGTTTTAAAATCATAGGAAACTTTTCTCCACACAATGCACAGTAATTCTGGACTTACTGCTACTAGCTGCTGAAGGGCAGAAGCTAAAAATGTGTTCAAGCACCAATTTGTTAATTAATAAAATAAAGTCAGAAGTCTTAGTAAGATGTTAACAACAAAAATAACTCCAAATCACAAAGATGTCCTGTTTCCTCTTTAAGCATTTGATAGTTACCATCGTAAAAAAATCACTGGACTGGAGAATCTTTAGCTCTACTGAGTAATACTAATCTAAATCTAAAGAGAAGGGGAAAAGAGAGGAAAAAAACCCAACCCCCAAACAACAAACCCCAAAAGACACCACACAACACAAACACCAGAAAAATCAGGCAAAAATACTAGCAGCAAGATTCTGGTAGAGTCCCATAAGTTTCTGCAATATTACTACCTATTGCAGAGATATTGGATGAAGAGGGAGAGGTATTAAAGAAGCAATAGTTTCATTACCTGATAGGTGAAAATATGCTCAGAAACTCCACGTCCTCCTCCAGGCACTTCCACCACAATATGCCCAAATCTCTCTGTCCAGCTCCCGCCAGTGATGCACACGATACTGCAGGGCAATCCAAGAACAGTGTCACACCGTGCAAGGGCAGAGGGGCAGTAGCCATTGCATCATGTCCTAAAACCATCTAGCAACCACAGCTCCCTTCTCTCAGCCTTACCATGTGCTCAGAATATAAAACTGAACATTGATAAGCCTTTAAAGCTCAATTAGCAGGAAAAAAAAAAAAAAAAAGAGGGATTAAGTTCCAAACAGGCCCATCCTATCCAGTATTATTCTTTCTGGGACAGACAGGATGAAGCCCACTGCATCACAGAGAGTCCAAGAACTGCTGCTGTCCAGAGCTGATCAAATCAGTCATGTCTGGAGTGACCCCAGGCTAGCAGTGGTCAATCCATGCATTAGTGCTGTGTCTAATGCAAAAGATAACTCAAGACTGTAGCTGACACTTGTCTTCAGCCAGTAGCTTCTAGGACCAGCCAGTTCCCTTGATCTGCACCACCCATTCTTCCCAGCTCTTTTTGCAGCTGTAACTTGGTATGGGAGTTGCTGGCATGGTGAAAAGTCAGGCTGTGCTTATAACAAGACAGCAAGGATTCCCGTGTTACAGCACTGATTTGCTAACAGAAAAACTACTCTGCAAGTGACTTCCCAGACTTCCTACACAGCAGGAAAATAATTTTGCCTGGCTGTTGCTCAGGAGTGGGTTCCAGGTTCACAGCTATAGCCCATTATTCAAAAAGGCTCAGGAATTTGAACTTAGGAAGTGCAGCCCCAAGCCAGGACCCTGTGATGCCAGATGATTTAGAGATACAGAGCAAGACAGTGGTAAGCTCAGAAAGGTTATGCAGTAATTCTAGAATGAAAGCAGAAAGCAGATGGATCCAGACAAACAATGTGCACAGACAGGACAACACTGCTCAACACAGCAGGCCATATCCCAGCAGGATCTTACCTGGCTTCCAGAGGGAAGGATGCTACAACTACTGCTACCATGGAATGGAAAAATGCATTTGTGATAGCTCTGATGAGAGGTTACTCACATTTGCTCTCCTCTTCTCCGCTTGGTTGTTTGGCTCCTCTCCCTCCCTTGTCCAAGTCTCCCACCTACCTGCCCTGCCACAGGTGAACTATACAAATATTCCTTTCTCCTTGCTTCCTAGCCACGCCCCAGTCACATCTCTCAACATCTGACTATGCTACCTGGTCCTGCCCTGGCCAGACACACCAACTACCCAGTTCTCTGTCATCACTGACATTAGCTGGATTGAGCAGGAAAGGCCTTTATGCTTCTTTTTCTTCTCCTAGCTACTACTTTTGCAGGCACTGTGCGACCTGCCAGGCATTTCTAGCAACCAGAAGGGTGACATAGGGCCCACCAGGACTTCCTGGACTGTCCCTGGTTGAGAGGGTTGTTTCATTGTGTTTATTACTGGGAGCTGGAAGTCTGGCTGGCAAGTGAAGAATGAGAGTCTAAGGGTGTGCCTGCTCAAGCAGAGGTAAAAACCTGTGCCATACCTCCAACCACATGATCCCATCCTCACACTGTGTTAACATGGTGAGGGTATTTTCCCAGCAGTGACACTTACACAAGCCGCATCCTTGGCTTTACAGAAATCACCCTGTGGCTGGGAGGGACACCCAGCAAAGGTGACTCCCCGATCTGCCTGGCGCACAGGCACCAGCAGCATGGCTGGCGTATGGCAGCACTGTTTGGCCACAACCTTCTCCCTCCAACATCACTGCTGGAGTAACTAACCAGACGGAGACCCTACTCACGGCACTCCCCGGGGAACAGGCAAGGCTCAATATGTGCTGCAGCAAAGGCAACACCATCTCAGGCTGGTGTCAGCAGCCAAAGAAAAAGCCATTGCCTGCCTCTGAGAGGAGGCTTCAGATACTCTACCTGCTAGAGATCTCATACTCTTGAGCATCTACGGCACAGGGAATTCCTGCAACAGTGACAGTTTCTGCAATGTCTTGATGTTTCTGCCCGAGGTTTGAGCCAGTGATGGTGATTCTAGTGCCACCTTCCACTGGTCCAGACAGGGGGTACACCTGCAAAGACAGCCATGGATGTGTAAATGTCACAGTATCTCAGACCTCTGCAGTCTGGCAACTGATCTATTGGCAGGGCCTTTCAGCTGCCCCATTACAAACTCTGCCTGGTTGGGTCACTGCTATGGATTCCTTTTTCTGACTTGGACTAGTACCAGGCTGCACTCATCAGAGGAAAGGCCATGAAGAACAGGACAGATGGAGCCCTCTTTCCCATAACTCACTGTTGCCAGCAGTGCCCACCCCTCTGTGACAGGTGATAATCCAACTATAGACTTCTATGGCACAGACTGCCCTTCTTTGCCTTCTCATCAACATGGTGACCAATCCATAGGGTATTTCTTCTGAAGAGTGGGAATGCACAAGCCAATACACATTACTAGTATTGAAGCAGAAAGCACCATTACCCCTCAGCATCAGTACGACAATGAATTGCATGCTGCACAAACGTCAAAGCTCTGTCCCTGAGCAGCATCCAAGATAAACTAAGACAAGATGCAGCACATGGATGTTGTGTGCCACTGGAGGGAGGACAAGCTGACAGCAAAAGGAACACATGGCTACAGACACTTGTCATGTGGCAGTTAGCAAGAAACATTAAAAATCTCAACAAAAAACAACCAGACAAAAATAATTAATTCCAGTAACCTGTCATGCCTTTCTCATCCTTGCTGTGCTGTTATTAGGTTTTGCCCTCCTTTGCCCTAGGCTCAGTTGGGCAAACCTGTTTCAGGGTATGGCTCAGAACCATCGGAGGATCCAATCTGTGGACCCTTTCCCAGTTCCTCTATTATTCTGCTTCTTCTGGCATGCCAGTTTCAGCCCACATGGGACACAAATGCATCTTTCTCCACTGCTCTCCATCAGCAAAGTGAAAGCCCAGTACAGAAGTCTAGCATCCTCACAACACCAAGGGATCACAGTAGACTAGGACTAACTCTCTCTTCAGATGTGTTATTGAGCTGCACTGTTTGCATTCTGAGTTCACAGCCCTTTGATTTCAACTGAAGAATGGAGCCCTCCTTGCCCTGGGTGCAGTACACTAGTGAGCAAGTTACTCACAGAGTGAATGAGAGGTGCTGGACACAGATCTTCTATCTCTTCCTTGCAGGAGCCCCTGAAGATACAGCTGGGGTTGTCACCTCCACACCACACACAGTTATACTTTGAGTCAGCTGTTTGGCAGCGGCTACAGTCTGTATGTCCCACAGAGCAGTTGTAAAAAGTCACTGCAAAGGAGGAAGAATTCAGAGGCATCTGCAAACATTTTCTGAAGCACTTAATAATCCAACAACTTGGCAATCTTGCACAGAACCCTCTCCTCCTCCCTCCCCTGTGACAAGCAACAGAAATGAGGCTGTATGATTTTCCTTATTTTCCCTGGGATAGAACTACTACACATGAAAAAAAGGCTCTTAAGGATTTCTCAGTTCTCTTCCGCCTCATCTGGTGTCTTTTTTTCCAGAGAGGTGTTGCGCTCCTACCGTGAAGGTCCGCAGCACTGTCCACTCGAAGGTGTTGACGCCTCTGCACAAACACCACAGCATTGAATTCGAGTTGAGGTGCCATGTAACTGTACTACAAAGACAAAAACCATCAAGACAAAGGACTTAATAGGGTGCAAGCAAAACATCTGAACAAGCAGAAAGCATCAGCATCCATCTTGTGTAGTGCTCCTGCACATACAGCCTATACAGAGCTCCCCCGAGCAAGGCAGCATGAGCTGGGGTAGTGTCAACACAGGTCTGTCCTCACTGGTGCATGTAATAAACATTTTGCTCTCAAAGGAGCAGTAGGCATTGGCTCATCAGGATGAACACTGAAAACAAATGTGTGCTCACAACAGTACTTGTCTAACTTCCTCACTGATTCTTTAACGGCCAATTCCTATTTTCTGAGCAGGTGGCTTGATAACTGCTCACGCTGGTACTTCTGCCATTTCAGTAGAGATGAAGATGTAAGTTTAACTGGTCCACAGGGCTTGTGTGCACAAGAACTTAAGTTGTTCCTCTCCCTTAACTTCATGAGTTTAAGTAAAAATGTTGCCTCTGCTTGCAAACCTTTCCATAAGAAAAAAAATCCACACATTATCCACAAATGTTTGTGGCTGTTTTAATTTTGCCTTTTAATCTTACAATCCATGGACTAGCTTCATCACTAAGAACAAAACTGGTATTAATAGCATTTTTCTTTTCACAAAAAAACCCACCCCCACAGAAGTAATGATCCAGAAAACCATGAACAGCAGTGACTCAAGCTAAAGCAGAAGTGGCACCATCCTGGCAGGTAGCAACATGTGGTGATTCAGAGATAGCATCATCTCATACTACAGCAAATGCAGCAACAGATAATGTGGCTCAGACTGCACAATCTCTTTTCAAGTTGAAGAACCTAGTATCACCAGGCAGCAGCATCACACAAGGGTCCCACAGTGCTAAATGCTCTAAAACTGTTTTCTTTTTGTAAAATATGCTCTTTTTACCCAAGAACTTGCCTTCCAGTCTGCTGTCTCGCTGAGCAAAACCAGCATCAATGTGAACTCTGAAATGTCACTGTATTCAAGCACTCACCTGGTTTATCTGGCAGGTGATATAACAGAGGGAATGGTTTGTTTCTTCTCCTTCCACATAAGCATCCATCACCACTGTCCTCCCCTCTAAATTCAGGACACACTCATAGTCCCACTGTTGATCCTGCAGAGATGATACACACATCACCATTTCTCATCTACATGGAGGTTCCCACTACACTAGTAGTAGAGAGGTCCTGCCTCTCGATTCAGGACCTTTTGCCAACTCTGTGCTGTGCTCAAGAGCTCTCTAGGCTGTCACTACCTCCATGTATGAAAGGTAACCCAACACAAAGCACCTAGAAGGGAGTACATGTGTGTCAGCGTGGGGAGAAGTGAGCACAGGAGGAGGAGTAAAAGAACCACCAGTGGGACTGTGAAGTTAGTCCTGTACATCTGTGAAACACCAGCTTGGAAATGAAAAGTATATGGATTAGGGTAGTGCACCTCAAAAAACACTGTGTATTTCTCTTTTTTTTCCTTGTAAATCATCCACTGAAGGGCTTAGACGCTTCCTGTAAAGAAGATGGACGTGCACCTGTAAGCAGCTCTCTGAGCAGTGCAGTGTATCAGGTTTAACACACAAACTAACAATTAGTCTGTGGGCTGCATGTTCTGAGGCGGTTGTTTGTAAAAGGTTACTAAATCAGTCTTCTGTCTTGAGAAGCAAAGATAATTTATATCAGAGACACACCCAAGAAACATAGCTTCCAAGATTGGTTTTCCCACTGCAGAAGTTTCAGGTATGACAGGAATAGCCACATCAACATGAACATGCCAGAAAGGAAAGGGAACAGATAACTTCAGTTTATGGAGACACAATCAGCAGAGATTCAGCAGAAGTCATTCCAAGAGCTACCATCTACAGTGCAGCACAGGTACAACTTAACCCAAACACCTGCAGTATTTCTCCAACAGGCTGGTGCACACCTCTCCCCTTTCTCTGGGTGACCTCCTGCCTACCAATAAATCCAGCTAATTCTTTATTCACAGAAGTGTGAATATTCCTCTAGGTGCTTCTGCAAACAGGAGAAGCCTCAGCAGAGCCACAACTGTATCTTACATGTACTTTTAGCAGTCCAGTGTTGTCTAAACAGTGCTTTGCATTAACAGTTTCTCAATGCTGATGGCATTCAGCTGACTACCTGATAGAGATGGAAGTTTTTTCCAAGCAAGGTTATCTTCCTTGCCACGTTGACTGGAAACAGCGAAGATCCCTGGATTCCCTGCACACAAGGACATGCATCTGGACCCCAACTAAGCTCTTCATTCTGAAAAAAAACATAGGTCTTCAGAGAAAGAGACCTCCATTGTTCTTATACAGGCAAAGCTTAACATGCCAACAGAGAAACAAGCCCCTGCCTGAACACAGACATGGCTGTACTTCTTTACCATCAAGTTAAAGCAATGCAACAGCCCAAATTGGTGAACAGCAGACAGCTTTGAATATGCTAGACATCACAGCAGCTGCCCCCTCCAGGCCAGCAGCATTTCTATGAGATGTGGGAAACTCACATTTTCCTTCCTCAGGCTGACACTTCTCACACCACATATTATAGCAGTCAACTTCTGAACTCTGAAAGAACAACCTCTCATGTGTGCTGAAGTACTAGATCAGCAGTACGCATGAAAATGTCAGTGTTAGACAGCCTTAGACTGTGAATTCCAAAGCCCGGCTATTTACCTCTTCCCAAAACGCAGGGGCATCATATTGATAGTCGAGGTCTGGGTGAAGGATCCTGGGAAAGTCAGGGACATCCCTCTCAGAAGAATCACCATCACCCGACAGAAGAGTAGAAGCAGAGAATGGAGATGTGTCATTCTCAGCCTGCAGCAGATCCATCCAGTCCTCTGTGTCCTGGAGCTCTGTGCCTTCCTCTAGCAGCCAGTCTGGGGGAGTTGATGGTGGTAGCTCTGAAGCAGGTTGTTCAGTTCCCAGCAACCTGGGAGAGTCATCAGAGACAGCAGGGCCCCCTGGCACCTGGCTGGAAGTGTGGGGAGATGGGAAGGCAGATGTCAGTGCCTCTGTGGTGGGAAAAGTACTGAGAGGCCACTTGAAACTGGTGACATGAGGAGAAGGTGTTACTGCTGCTGCAGAGGTGTGAAGAGGGCTACCCACCAGCGTGGTGGGTGGGTCAGTGTGCTGTGGCTCATAGGCAGTGGCTGGCCATTCAGTGGGCAGGGCTGCGTGATCCATGTTTTTGGATGGACTGGTGAGGACAGATGCAGCAGTAGTTGTCTCTGGCATAGTGACAGCAGGTTTGTCTGCTGGTGGTGGTAGAGGGGTTTCTGTGACAGCCTGGAGAGAGGCTGCTTCAGTTGAGAGAGTCAAGTATGTATAGCTGATGGTCTCTGTAGGCTCAGTCATCGTATCAGGGGCTGCAGAGGGCATGATGTGGTGGGGCTCTGTCGGGGGCACAGTGCTGGGAATGACAAGTACAGGGGGAGTAACGGGTTTTGTCACTGTGGCTGGGGCTGTAGTGGAGGATTTGGTGAGGGGAGCTGCTGAAGAAGGAAACACACTTGATGTTGGGATCTGGACCTAGAGAAAAAAAACCATGGTGGGGTGAGAGAAACACAGCAGAATAAAACCCAAGGAGAAAACCTCTCCATAGTAGTTCCCATACCAGCTGCTTCCTGCTCTGGATTTCAGCGAGAGCTATGGCTCATGCTACTTCATCATGGGATGGGACTGGGGAATAATCACAGTGCAAGAGATCCAGCAACATTCCTCTTCACAAAGATGCCTGCCCGTCTCCACTCAGAGGGAGTCTGCCTGCCTTCACCCCCTGCAAAACTGCAAGGCAACCCGTGGCAGCCATAAACTGGGCGTATGTTACCCTTGCCCTCCCTGCCAGCTCACTCTTGTCCCTTTCTCTTTGAAAACACAGGTTGTATAACTCCACAAGGGTGACCATATCTAATGGGACTTCCCCATAAACCTCACAAGGCTTTGTAACATCAGGGACACAGAACCTTGTGTCCCTCCAAGGGGAGGCTTTGCTCCAACAGCTCACCTCTTTGCTTGATGTGACTGACAGCTGCTATTTTACTGGAGATCTGACAACTGCAACTCACTGAGGCTGTGATAGCACACACACAGGACTAGAACAAAGTAGCAGACGCACCCTTTCATTGTAGATAATGGTTCCTTCCTCACAGGCTGCTTTGTGGGTGCAGAGGTGCTGCTGAACGCACCAGTTACATCCCCAGACACTGCTGACACACTTTTGGCACCTAGAACAACAATAGAACAGCAGCTACTAAGAAGAGCCAGGAAGGAACAGCCACCCTCACTATAACTACAGAGAAGAAAAAGCAGGTGCTCACGGTGCCGATTTCCACAGCAGGGCCACTGCAGCACAGTCATAGAAAGAGAAGTCCACAGAAGCAATGAAGATGTCATGGAAACGCACTACGAGCTTTATGGTGACATGATCTGAAAATGAGAATAAACATTTCTTAGAAATGGAGCCACTGTAAGTCTGCCATACTGTTAAGGGACATAGCATGTTTTAGGAAACTACTGTCAAACATGGAGACAGATTTCCTTCCATGCTTCTAGCATCTCAATCACTGGATTTTCCCATGGACACTAAAAACAGGTTGGACAAGTTTGCCAGGAATAGTTTATGACAGCTCTTGCCAATCCATGGGAAGGAAGACTAGTCTCAAGATTCCTCCATCTTTATCTGCTATAATTCCACTGTCATCTCTGTACTAGAGGAAACTGTAACATTCCTTGTCCAAAGGAAAACCAAACCCTTAAAACCGACATGCCCTTCACATACTGCCTTGACCTTGGGCATTGTCCAGACTAAGAAGTGAGTCAGTGAAGAGGTTTATGAGACTTGCAATCTCACTTGCAATGACTGAAGGCTTATCTGCTTTAAATACAGGTCTCACGTCAACTACAAGCCTCAGGTTAGCCCAGTTCTCTTTGGGAAGAAGCTACCACTGTTTTCTGATATATCAGATAGCTGGAGAGGTGGCCAAAAATTACTGCCGCTGATAGCAGAAGCCTGAATGAGATACTTTGCATATGACAGTACTAACCAGCTAATCAATCTTGTTCCAGACAAATGCCCCCAACCTTAGAGTTGGGTATTACTTCTCCAAATAATGGGAACATACTGCACGTTCTGCTCAACTCCAGGAGCTGCCATTTCTCACAAACTAGAAAAATAAGTAAAAAGAAGCTTGTCCATAATTTCTCTCACAGAATTCAGACCTCCTCCTGCAAACAAGCTCTATTCACAACAAAACAATGTCTGGTGAAAGATCAGTCAGGCCTAAGCCGGGTTCCTGACAGGATGACAAGTGAAGCAGTATGCCTGTAAAGCAGCTGATGATGAGGTGTGTATGAAAACCCACAATTAGGAGAAAATAAGGGTATCATATGCAGCTGGAGGCAGGAGTCACAGCAGTACTGTCAGCTCCCATCACTGTCATAGAGGTGATTGCATTTGGCAGTGGTGGAAAGGCTAACACCTCCCAGGATTTCAGGGTTATGACACTGTATTTATAAACGTTTCTTTCTCCAAAAGGGCCATTATTTCCCATGGCTGCCAATAATGACTGCTAATTTCCCATGACTGCTGTTCAACAGTACAGAAGATGAGGTTGAACACTTGCAAATTGAGAGCAAGAGTTCCTGCTATCAGCTGGGAGCTCAACAGCTTAAAGTGACAGATGAGCTGGTATGCAACCTTTAAAACAAAGCTGAAAAAAAAATAAAGTATTTTAGTGAGCTGGGAAAAGTAGAAATAGGAAATTGCTGCTTTCTAAGGCCCTGTTAAGACCTCATTTGGAAAACAGTGTATGATTCTGGTTATCAGCCTCAATTCATTTTAGCAGAGCACAAAAGCCATGCAAAGAAAGGCGAGCAATACAGTGAAGCAGAGAGGAAGCCTGAGTGACAAAAGAACACAAAGAAGAAGTTGACACAGTTAACACAGCAAAACTCTGTGCTAAGAATGCCTGGTCATAGTTCACCAAGCTGGGGGAAGAGCTGTGGAAGCAAAAGGACAATGCAAATAGATCAAAATGAACACAAAGCATCCATGAGAAAATTGAGGCTAGAAAACAGAAGTACCTTGTTAAGCATCTGAGATACAATGTGAAAGTAACATAGGTAAAGAATCTATAGAATCTTGAAATAAAAGCAAGACTGACTTACAAAGGAGTCAATAAAAGTATCTGAAGCCTGGAATAATGAGAACTAGACTCTGGCTTTATCTAAACTGATTTTTCACAACTGTCTGTAAATTCGGTCCCACATGTGCAGAACTGAAGAGGAAGCCAATAATCCTGCCTGCTCTGCCTGCTGTGGCAGGGCAAGAATCCCTTCCCCTTGTGCCTGACCACCCTGAAAGGAGAACTGGCTGGTTTGTTCTGGACTAAAGCACTGTTAATGCCAGAGAGAAGAATATGGTATAATATTGAAAAGAAAGGAGCTTGAGATTTAATGAGTGTATTAGCTGGGTTCTGCTGTCATTATATGACCATGGAGATTGCTTCAGACCTATTAGCCAGCTGCATGCTTGTATGGAAAATCTATTAGCCATTTAGGTGAAGCATATGGATTGCTTCTCAAATGGCACTTGCCTTTTACTTCAGGTGAACAAGCTCTTTGAGGAGATCAGTTCTTCAGAGATCACACTGACAGGCTGGGTAAAATCCAATGCAAAAACTATAAATTAAGAACTTTCCAGGTTCTTAGAGTGGACAGTTAGCAATACTCAGCCAGTTGTTGTTCACAATAACAGAAGGCTAACTATGTATTTTTTGGAAGTTATGCTGCACTGCAGATTAATTTCTCACTTAAGGACTGTGGGTCCCTTCTTGCATTTCCTTACATTCCTTCTCCCTCTACTATGTGGATTTTGTGAAGGTTTGCATTTTGTTTGATTTAAATAATAATGCAGTATTTAAGAGAGTTCCCTCTCCAGATTTATGACAAAGCTGCCAAACCCACCACCACTCTAGACGTAATTTCAGATCATATTCAGATCTGTGTACACCCTTCAAAAGCAGGATCTCCTTTCCAACCTCCGGAATTTGGCACTGGACCAATATAGCACATGATGTGCATGACACATCCATAGAAAGCAAACAGATATTATGACAGAATGAAATGAACACCTGCTGACAGACCACATACATTCAAGGCTGTTAATCCTGGCAATCTGATGGACCTACAATGTACTTTCTCTCAACAAAGTCATCAGAGCTATCATGCTCCATTTAAAGCATTTCACTCACCTGCTCCTGCTGGCAAAGCTGGTGCTTGGCTGGGATCTGGAGAAGGACACATGATTCCCGACTCTGTCAGAACTGCTGGGCTTTCATAATCTTCAAAATAACATGAGTAAAATTCTTCCTCACGTAGAGAAGGTAAGTCCAAGATAGCCAGGAATATCTATCAATTCAATAACATCCAGTAAGTAATTTGTTCTCAAACATATTCTTCCTTTCATCTATTTTTCTGCTTCTATTTTTTCAAAGGTAGAGCCCCATAATGTAGTTATTGACATATACACCTATTTTCCTATGACACTTCCTAGGACTGTCTGTTCATTCATCATCTCTTGCCATTCCCAAACAACTTGGCATCCACCAAGTAATTAATTGGCAACTTCCCCTTTGCCCAAGTCTCAAGCAAAAGACAAGTTGTTGCCACCTCCTGACATGACAGACTTCAAAACACTTCAGCATCTTCCAGCTTTTCTGCCAACTCTCAGATGTCAAGCCTGAAGCTGCAATTTTAGGTAGATCTTTTCAGATCTTCCTGACAGCAAGTGTCAGAAACACCAAAAACACAATACACCTTATAGGTACTAAGCCAAGGAGAGACACCACTCAAGCAGCCACCAACTACTCCAGAATACTAAGTAACTCTTTGTAGGCAAGGACATTTAGTTTTATGGAATAAACAAACAAATATGAAATGACCTCCTGGTATAGCAAAACTGTTCCTTATGTGAGGCAGACAACATGTGATTGAAAGGTCAGTAGTTCAGTATTCCTCCAAAAGGAGCAAGAAGACCTCAGAGTTTGCAGGGCACTTCCTACATGCTTGAGCATCAGAGAATCACCACTACTCACATTTCTTTTTTCCTCTCTGCTGATATTGGCTGGAGTTAGTGACTGGACAGACAGACACTGCTGTGTAGAGTTAAAGCTCCAGAGCCATTGCTCACTTAGACTGGACCTCAAGCACTCAGAGCGACGGCTGCACCTGCAGGGAAATAGCAAGAAGCCCTGTGAGAGATCTGTGAAGCTCCAGCATGGCATGTTCGGCTTCCAAGCTGACACTGGCTGTCTGAAGCCTTGCTAGTTTTGGGGAAACTACTGCACAAGCCATGGAAGTCCCAACCTCCCACTGCCTTCACTAATAGGATAAACTGTTGCTAAAAATATAGATGAGTAGGCACTTTTGGGGCTTTGAGAATCATAAATTAGTTCCTATGGCATTCTCCAGGGAGACAGAGCCAACAAGCACTGCAATAAGCCATGTCTCATTAGGCAACATCAGTAGGGGAGCAAGGCGTTAAAAAAGAGAGTGCTAAATAAGAGTGACACCAGAAGAAGAGATAAGAAGTTTCCCTGCATTTAAAATGAGGCAGTTTGAGCTGCAGGCAGACTAAAACCAGGCTGAAATCCAACAGAGAGGAGCATTATGAGTGACCCAAAAATCATTGCAAAGGTACATTTGTGTGCAACTTTGACTGCTGGCGGTGTTTTAGGGAGACAAACAGAAAAATTGTAAGTTAGAGACAATATTCCACAAAGAAACAAAAAATTAACTAAATCCAGACACACAGACGTACACAGACACAAGGAAGAAAGTAAGTGATGACAATTCCTAGGCATTGTCCCTCACAAAATCCCTGCAGGTGAACAGGGACTTGGGGATCTTACCGTCCCTGAAGGACACACCAGCCACAGTAAGGATCTTTCAGTGCCAGACAGGATTCACAGTCTGAGTACAGGGAACATTCCAGTATGGGAACTTTTACCACCTGTTAGAGAAAGAAATCAGTGAAAAAAAAGCACACACAACACAGGCCCCAGGACTACAGCTTCTTCTGCCTAACTAGCAAGTCCCACCATCTGCATTCTCACTGAAACAACTTCTTAATCCCCAATATTGTATAAAGAAAAAAGGAACAAGTTTCCAGATCTCATCTGAACATCCATGTCACATACTAGAGAGGAATGGGCAGCTAACCTCAGGCTGCACAGAGGTGCCGAGGCAAGCAATGTGTTTTTTGCTATTAACAGGTTATCTGTGAAGCTTTTTGCAAGACAGAGACTTGCAATTCAGTGATAAAACTGTATTTTAACAAAATGGATCAAAGAATAGCAGACTAAATACCATTCGTTCTGTCATGGCAGATGATCTCTCTTGACATGTAGGTGACTGAAGCTGGAGACAGCAACTCCAGCTGAGGCCTCTGAATGCATCTGCACCATTGCCCAGCTCTATCTGGCAGAACTATAATTTTGACTGAAAGTAGACCAAGAAGCTTCAATCAATGACGAACAAAAACCTTCTACCATCTGGGAGTAAGTTTTACTTTCAAAAACACGTCAGCTTTAACTTTAAATCCTTGCTGATTCCAGCCTCTTGCCCTCTCTTTAATCCACTACTACACTTCAGCTACTACACTGTCAGTTACTTTAAAATACCAACTTCTAATCCTCAACCTATTATTTTTCCTCAAGTATATGTTGTAATTTGCATTTTTTAATTGACAGAACAATTACTGTTATGGATATATTTCATATTTCCCTAATCTCCTTCCACTCGCAGATTTCAACTCTTCCTTTGAAGTGTTACAAAATTTCTGAGTATCTCAAAGAGCACTGGGGGATGTGAAGAGATGCAGGGGGTTTTCCAGCATGCTCTTAATTTTTTGTTTTCTTTCCTTCACAGTAACTCAAGGGGTACTTTTTCCTTTGCTAGGAAAGTCCTTTTCTTTCCAGCTCAAGCTGCTGATATGAGTGATGGTGTACAAACCTTCTCAGATAAAGTACCCATAGCTGGATTCAGACTCAGCAGACACTAATATCCCAAAAGCCTGAGGTATCACAATGCTGCTTCTCCTCCAACTATCACTGGCACAAAGAGAATTACAGAAAGCAGAAGAGGGAAAGGTGCCTCACGTGGTTCCTTATACTGCCTGATTTCATCTGCAAGCATTACCAAATAGTCAGAGCACACCTCTGCTATCTGAAGACCTTTCCCACCCATTTCTGCATTTTGTAGGTTACATACCTACAGAAGAACAGATTAATCTTTTAACTGATTAAAAACAGAAGTTCCCCAGTTTTAATTACACAAAACCTCCCTTCTCTTATCTTTTGCAAAACCTCAGAAGACTCACAGTTCTTCTGCTCAGACAGAGATGCAAATTGCTGTCCAAGCAGTTCCTGCTCAACACAGAACAATCCAGGAATTTGCAGTTCCTTGTCTTCATGCCAATAGAGCAGCCTTTTGTAGCCTGCAGTTCACATTCCTCCATCACTGCAGATACAGGTTGGCTGACTTACAGAAATGTACATGCAAACAAGCCATGGTTTAGGGTCACAAAACTTTCTCAACATTTCCTGCAGCTTTTGCAAAAGACCAGGCCCCATCCCTGTAAGCCAGACTGGTGGAAGCTGCTGACCAGCACAAGCTTTGCTATACAGCTTCACTGGCTCCCACACTCACATCAGCAGCTTGTCTGGACCTCAAGTGCTTTCAACTCTTCTGTGGACGGGATTTTCTTGTTCTTACCATTGACTGGGTCATGACAAAGAGGTGCTCCTGCAGCTGGTCAAACAGCAGGTCTCCACTCACCATGCTATTTAACTGGATAGGTAAAGAAGCATATATATGTGCATCTCCCAGTGCTCCCAAGTATACCTGCAAGAGAGTCACAGTTGTATGCAAGCAAAGTACCACAGCAGGAGTTGGGAGCACTCCAACTACAGCAGGAACAACCTTTGAAATCCTCACATACATCTCCATGAGATTTTATTTCAGCCACAGGAAACACATGCTTGGAAAGACCTATGGAAACCATATAGGATGCACCAGCCCTGCTGCTGGCTCAGTGCAGATGTAATCAAAGGCTACATGAGCACTGCGCCACATTTATTTTCAATATTCACTACAATGTGAGAAGAGATCATCTTATATCTTCAGTAGGAGCATGATTTCCCAAGGGATGAGAGAAATTGCCTTTTTCTCCACCTCCCCCTGAGCATCCCCAATTAGTTTTATGCTCTTTGCTTCCTGTCACATGCTGATCATACCTTGTGCAGTCTCCCCCTGCTGTCTCCCAGGAAAGCAATAGTGTGGCCATCTTCTACATCCACTGCCACAGCTGTCAGACGGGCCTCCCTTTTCTCCAGGAGAGGGGCTGCTTCCAAGGGCACCCTGCTGGCCATGGGGCTGGGAGTGTGGTCAGAGCCACAGGGGTATGCATACAGGGTGTCCTTTTCAGAAAGAATAGGGAAATCAGTACCAAAAAAAAGATACAAGGAACATTAGCACCTTAACACTTCCCACCATTCCTTTCCACCCAACTTCCTTTAACAGGTGCCTGAGCAGTGAATTCAGCTTTGACCCCTTCTAAGCTTTTTTACTGAAAGTTTAAAAAGCAGCTTTTAGTAATTAGTTCATGTCTGTTGACTGGTTGTACCCTCACAGAATCCTGCAGACATTTCAGCAAGTCCATTCAGCATCAGTAACAAAATGCATCAGAGCTCTACTAAGCTCAAAAGTTCTCCAAAAAACCACAAACCATTACTGGCTGTACACTGTCATGATACAGCTTTGAAGAACATTCATTGTATTTTCTAGAACAAAACAAAAAGGTGAGAATTCCTGTTTCCAGGGCAAACCCACATAAAGCATCACTTCTACCAATTATTATAGTTCTGTTGTATCGCCCACAAATTTTAAGCCTGAAGATCCCAAATCATTAGAACATACATAAACACAGGGTGGAGCACAGCCTGCTCCTAAGTGCTCGCTAACTACACACAGAAATCATAGAGTGCGTACAAGCAGAGACCCACAAGTCAAAACAAGAGCCATCTCTGCACACTGCTTCAATTCTTCTGACTCTTGGGAGATTTCTGAAAATTAACCCCACAGCACTGTGCAAAAACAGACACCCTTCTGTTGCAGTTAGATCCCCCCGAGTCCCACCAAACCTTCACTTAGTGAATTCTAAAGGAGACAGAATGAAAGCTGCTAACTTATTTACTATTTGTGAGTGGAAAAGGAAGATGTTCCATTATGATTAATCTTTTTGCTAAGTACCAAACTCAGTCTTGCCTAGGATAGTTCCTCTGTTGCTTTGTATCTTTCTTGCTATCTTGTTTGGTGTTCACTTTATTTGTACAGTATTGTTTTGGAGATTGATGCAGGTCTGTTCATCCAACAATTGCTATTAAAAATACCATTTTTTTAATGGATCAGTGGCTTGGCTTCAAACAATGTGGCTTGTGTAAACTAATGATTTTTACCATGAAATCCCCTTATGGATAACATTTTTACCCTCCTCTCCAGCCCCTTACTAATTACTCTTACAAAGCTGTGTGTGGAACAGAGGCATTAACTGTGCAGTCCATGCCAGCTTCAGCTCCTTCTGCTTGCCTCGGGCAATGTGGTTGAATTTAGACTCCTTGGAAGCAGAGTTACATATTCCTTCTGTCTGGTGTCTGTGGCTTTGCATTTGGCAGCTCTGAGCTGCACAGTACCATCCGGCACCAGGCAATGGAGGCTCCCCCGCCGGAGGTCAGTGATAACGTCACCACATGGCATTCTTCAGGCATCTGCTCAGTACTCCTTGCCAACCCCATGGAAAAAAATTCAGAATCTTTCCCCTGCCCCTCTCCTCATATTTCTCTGGAGGTTTTTGTTTGCTTTTGTTTCTTTTCTTTTTTCTTTTTAAATACTTGACTGCATCCTGGAGAAACTAAACATGATCAGGAGCTTTAGACAAAGTCTATGGAAATCCCATGGTAAAAGTATATTTAACCTTCTGACCTATTTGTTTCTCAGATGTATTGCTGTGTTAGCAGGAAAGCAAGGCTTAACACAGTGGTTCCACCTAAGAAACCCCGCTGGTTAGACTAGCTCTACTTTCATTCTGATGCTTTATTTTTATATTAGTATTATATATTATTTCAAATACTAATTCAAATAATTTTCTGCACACTAGGTGTAAGGCTATGACTTAAAGCCTCAAAGAAGATTACAACTTTTAATGATTGTTAGTTTTTCCCATCCTCTAAGTTACCATTCAGTTTTAGTTACAGATACATGTCTTATCAGTTCTGTTGTTTGATTCTCAATTTCTTCCAACTATGTTCTTGTAACTTAAATGTTTCTAGTTCTCAGTCTGTCCACTTCCTGTAATTTTTATTAGGAAGTGGGCCACTGTCATTTTCCATACTCAAAAGCATTGAGTGTTTGTTTTGAATGGGACTCTAGCTATCTTTTGCAACTTCTGTATGAATTCAAACAAATATTGGAGCCTAATAACCTCACTACTTAGGCTGATTTTTCAGTTTGCTAAGAAAAGCAACCCACCATACACGTCAGAAATACCCCAGTTGTGCTTGGCACTGGTCTTGCCTGTACATGATGCCAAAGGCAAGTCACTTCACACATGATGTTTACCACAAAACCAATGTGACCCACAGCAGCTCTCCTGGCACTGGCAGAGCCCCCCGCAGCCTTGCAGGGATCATCTGCAACACAGTTGGTCACAGGTAAGAGCTGAAACTCATTCAGTTCTACAGGATTAAGACCATGATAATTGTATAAAGTGCTTATATAAATTTACATAGAAGCTGTTTAAATAGTTTTCAGTGAATAACATCTTGGCAATGTAGCAAAACACAGACTTCAGGGATCAACCAGCATCCTCCTGCAATGCAGAAAGTTTGGATAAAGCTGCTACCATGAGTTCTGGTGTGTGCTTCCTACATTGCATGGGTAGGAAGCACCAGCAGGACAAACCCATATCTGTGCCCGATGAGGACTGACAGCTTGGTGCAAAAGGTCAAGTTATGTACCTTGACAACTACACCCACAGAAGGTGTGCAGACTTCCCAAGCCTTGAAGAAACATGTTTCACACTTCCAGTTACCAAGTGACTAGTGTCATCTATATAGTCTCCTGCATCTTAAGACTAATGGATCTCCCACAAACTGAGCAAATGAACTGGTTTTGAAATTAATATAAAAAACAAGCTCCTCCCCCCAGCTGAACAGATTGTATTGAACTTGAAAACTCAATCTTAGCTTCACCTAACAGGCTAAAAACTGGAGACAGTGCTAACTAGGGAAAAGGGCATACCCTGCACACAGGCTGGTCTGCAGGCAGAAAAATGGGAAATTAATGACTTTTATCCTTACATACAGCACAAGCTGACACCATTGAAACAGAGTTAAAACTGATCCTGCATAAAATGTTCATTGACAGCCACTTCCACTCAGCACTGAATGGAGCAGGCTGGAGCTGGCACAGCCCCTTACGTGGTGTTAGACACAATCTTCATGACAACCGCTACCGTGTACTGAATGGTGACTAATAAAGTTTGTGAGGACATTTACTGAGGACATTTACATATCATTGGACACACTTGTTAGTAAGATGCCACACTTCTGTCAGCCCACTAGTGCCAAACTCTGCAGCTGAGACCCTGGGATCATGCACCAGGAATCACAGAGCAAAGACTGGACTTTTTTATCCCATCCTGTGTGCCCACTTCTCCATTGGATCAAATGGTCCAGGGGGATGTGACAACGTCCTGAAGGAATGATTTTTCTAAACTGCTTTCAGTTTGACTTTTGCCTCCCTCAAGCTGCTCTAAAAATCACCTGTGACAATTCCTTCTGTGTGGCCTCACAAAGGATATGTAGCACAGCTAACAAAAAAAAAAACAAATCAGTGAAAAAGGACATCAAGCTGGGCAGTCTCTTGCTACCCAGCTCTTATGTACTCCTCCTGACCTTATATTCATCCTGCTCCAAGTCTGCTCTTTGCCCTTCCCCTGTCCCACAAGTATTTTACAGTCAGCTTTAGCTACAGAAAGGAAAATGATAATTTTAAAACTGGCTTTGAACCATGCATCCAAACTCAGTGACTTCTAAAGCTCTGTGCTACAAAGAGCAAAATGGTACCACAATGCTGGGAGGAGGCAGTTAATCTGGACATTCATTTCTGTAGGAGGAAGACACATGATAACATGTGCTGCTACTGACTAGCAACGCCCTGGGTGAAAATAGTCTCCCCACAACCACAGAGCCCTGTGCTGGGACACTGCATCCAGCACCACGCCAGGAGAGCGCTGCTGCTTGGTGTTTGTGTCACTGTGCCTGATATCACAGCACCAGCCAGCTTGGCTGACACACTGCAAGGATTCAGGGTCACAGTCACTTCAGTTTACATATTTATTCTGCAGCATCTCATCGTGCCTTTGCTATAGAATTTAAAGAAGGATTATCACCTCTTACAGCTCTAGAGGCAAACAGCCACCAGGTCAGGAAAAGGTCTTCCTCAGGCACAAAATTTTGCAGGACTAAAAGGAAATTGGGATTTTGCTGATGCATGTTTTTGGTTATGTTATTTTTTGTTCTTGGGTGCTGTTTGCAGAAAATTGTTGTGAGGTGCACCTCACTACAAAAAACAGGGACATAGCACACCCCTTCAATTCCCTCCCCAGCACACAGACTCACATGCACATACTCCTTTCCTGCAGTGCAGGTGAGGAGATTAAGAACCCGAGAAAAAAAACCAACTCAACCTGAACCACAGCTTCAGTGCTCTTGCCTGGTATTGCCATGAGACAGGTCTCGGGGCTGGGTCACACCAGATGTTCTCCCCATTGCCACATAACCCATCTGCCTGTTCAAGGAAACTTTCCCACACAGGGCTGAGCTCTGCAGTAGCAGTAAGATGGTACTTAAACAGGACACAGCAGTTCTTGCATTGCATTTGTTGCAGTCAGAAACAGCCCAAGCCCGGGGACCTTTAAGCCAAGAAGGTTTCAACATCCATCTGCAGGAAATCAGTTGACTTCAGGAATCATAGAATGGCTAGGACTGGAAGGGACCTCCAAAGGTCTTCTAGTCCAGCCCCCCTGCAGTGAGAAGTGATACCCTCAACTAGACCAGGCTGCTCAGAGCCTTGCATTAGATTATGTTTAAATCACAAACACAGGGACATACACAGACTATTCCTTAACCTCACAAAGGTCAAAGCCACTTACCGCTGGCAGCTGGACACAGTTGGAACTGACATCGTATTCAATATAAGCCACTTCTGTCCCTTCCTCTGACTTCCCATCTCTCATGTAGCAAACATCCCTAGTCCAGTTGGTCAGGCGATCCACCTCCTCCATTGCGTAAACGCAGAGTGCGGACTCCTCGCTTAATTTGCCAGAGGATGCTTGCCAGGCAGAGAAGGCTGCAAACAGCACTTCTCCCTCAGTGTCCAGCTGCCCCTGGGCCAGGCCTTCTCCCGGACGGGTGACATAGGCTGCTTGCAGGAGGCTGTACACATTGGCTTTGCTCTGGCAGAGCAGAGGTAACTCCACATAGGAGTAGTAATGAGAGTCATCCAGGCAGATGCGCGAGATGTAGGTCTTGTACTCGCGTGACTGAGACTTGAGGTCCCGCCGGTAGAACAGGAAATAGACACTGGAGCGGTAAGTGAAAGATTTAATGAAGTGGTGGTTGTACTCAGACAGCCGGCCCACAGCCAGTTTTGCTGTTTCTTCATAGGAGAAAATGGAGTGAGAGTCTGTTGTTTGAACATCACCTCCGTGGGCCCTAAGATTTCGGGTGGTGATGGGAGGAATCCCTCCTCCAACTCCTCGGCTAGTGTATCCCCGTCCCACAAACAGCAAGGGGACTTCATCCTTTGAGTAAGCTATGAGTCCCACAGTGGTGATATTGGGATCATTGGCAGCAACGTATTGAGTATCACCAGGGCTCTCTGGTCGGAAGAGGACATGGTCAATGGACACGAGGCTCCTCTTTTCACAGATTCCCTGGTGCACACTGCCACATACAATGAGCTCCTCTTGTACAGTGTTCACTAGCAGCAGCTTGTTGTGATTGTCAGTGTAGTGTGCCTGAGGGCACTCCAGCTTTGACACTGGGGGGAGGCAATCTTTACTGTCCAGAACTGGCCCAGTTTGAACCACGTTCTTCATCAATAGGTCAGATGTCAGCTGAAAGAGAAAGTTGGTGGCCCCCAAGTAAATGGTCCCAGATTCCAAGTCCATAGACAGGTGGAGGAATTTTGTAGCGTTGCGTGAGAATGTGACATACTGCAGCCCCCGGGGAATCAGTGCTCCCAAGAAACAGAGAACAGGGAGGAAGAATGTTCCCAGAGGCATGGTAAACACTCTGCAAGAGAGGAAAAGCTGTTATAAACTCCTCATAAACTGGAAGTGAAGATTAACACTCATCATAATCCTTCAATAGCACTCTTATTATGAGAGGTAGGCAAAGAGGACACAGATAACCAGAGAAAGCAGGCACCTAGACACAGAGAGCCAACACTGGACATTTACTGAAACACCAATGGAAAGAGGCCTGTAGGAGTATCAGAGACTTCACTCAATCACCTCCACATCGAGATGGCAGGCAGAGCACACTAGGGAGAAGCTGGAATACTGCAAGTAATGTTCTTGGGGACTTTCCTAGAGACTGCCGGGTGGTACTGGGGAAAGCTTCACAAGCCCAGGACTTGTAATAAACTTGATGAATAAACAGTTCAAAGCACAGATTCATCAATCCAGGGAGGAATGTCCTATCTGTGCTACGACAGATGGTGTTTCAAGCATTGAAGTTGATCACTATTCTAGTAAAGTGAGAAAAAGCCATGTTTAACCATACTCCTACACAACCTTTCTATGATGCTCTACTGGAAGTTCTCCCCCACAGGACTACATTCCTATGGCAGCCAGCAAATTGTATACATTGTTAACAAGCTCCACCACAGTCCAACAAACCACTGCTCACGACAAGCACAACGTGCAGGACCACTGTTTAAATAAACTGTAGCGGGGATTTAATTCAGAGCAAACTAACAACCCCTTTACTCTGTAGTTGATCTAGGTATCATAATTAATTGTTCTTACCACTTACAGATATCAAAGGCCTCTTCTGGGTCTAAGGTTCTTTCACTAGCGCCTCAGAAGAAACCTTCCCATGCTATCTCTGCCACCGAGCACCATCTCTGCCACCCAAACAAGTAGAGCCTGGGTCCCAGAATGAGGCCTCTAGAGAGTCACACTTTGCAGCTCCCAGCTGTCCCCCTGAAGCCACCAGTCTGTCCCACAGCCCTGCCAAGACAGTCCTAGGGGGTTCCCCATCTCCTTGAGCAAATGCAACATGTCCAGGCAAAGGGGAGACTACCACATCCTGCTCACTTATTACTGCACTCTCTGGGGGAGAAGTCTCTTGCTGGCACTTTTCTCTCCACAGCACCTCCAACAGTACTGTAAAAGGTGACCTAAACATGCATGCTCTGTGGACATTGCTCCACTCCTTCCCTGTCCCATGCCACAAAGTGCGGGCAAGGCCACATTGGGTGGATGTTAGACAGATCCAGGGAACCACTAGACCTGTTCTAATCCTCTGCAGAGGAATTTTAGATAACTCCTCTTGAAATATACTGTGACCCACCCAAGGCATGCCACAGGTGGGAACAACTATCCTGAATAGCAAGTGGAATCCCACAGCACAGTGGAAATGTGGTAATAAGTACCTGCAACATTTAGATAAATGCCTTCCCCATGGAAAAAGGGCAGCAGCTGCAAGTACTCATAATTTACTAGGAGTATCCCCTTATTTGAATTGAGAAGGAGGTGGCGATGCAGCTGTGAATCTATTCCCTTCCTCCCTTTTGCTGACAAGGTATCAAAGCTACGTACAGCTACACAGATGCTGGGCCAGAGGCTCAACAGAACTGATGGGTACAGTATCTCCTCCAGAACTGGCCTGTAATCTGCTTCGCTAATGTTGGCTACTCAGCTCCTTGTGATGTTAATTTTGTAGTTAAAGCTAGAAAAACTATAATCACTTTCCTCCTACAGCATCATCCCTCTTGGATCTTCTTAGTATGCTCAAGCTGCTATTAGCTCAGAAGTGCTTAGAGCAGAGGTGGAAAAATATCTGCAGCATTTCCAGAGAAGACTACCCCAGCATTTACTCCAGGACTTAACAAATAGGTCATAAACTTCTCACTAGACAAACTGTGTCTTGCACTCCTCCTGTACAACATCTATCATACATTGTGCAGAAAATGAAGCAACAATGGCAAGAACAATAGCTAAGACTCTAGATCCATATTTTATTTCACTGCTATGGAAAAGAAAAACAAAACAAAAACAACAACAAACCACCCACAGAAGCTTACTTTCCAGCTCCTTTGTCAGTAAAACTGGCATCTTTGCTCTACCAAAAGACCAGTTGAGAGGATTAGTCTACTTGTGAAATCCAGCGGATGGAAGGTATTATAAATACAACACATTATTAAATATAGGCTTTGTGAAGCTCTGGAAAAGCTCCATTTCACATGGTTATTGTAGGTAAGTAGGCAGCACTGTCAGGATATTCCTGGAGGCAGGAATGCTGGCTCTGGGCTGGCAGCCTTCCCCAAGAGCACACAGCCGCTGATTCACACTGTACCAGCCCGGTGCTTCGGTGTTGTGCACACTGGGGCTTTTGTTTGCCTTGATAATGGACACTGAGTGTTTTCCGCTCTCAACACTATGAACACACTCTGCTTCTTCCAGATTTGCAAAACAGCACTGAACTAGCCTTGAAGTCTCTTTCCAGGGTGGTGAGAAAGTATGTTGTAGCATTTGACAGAGGTCTTCATCACACAGGAGATGTTATCAGTGAAGTGTGATGAGGGATATTTATAAAGCAACCAAGTAGGTATGTGTGGACTGAAGAATGAAGCTCTAATTCAACTATGTCACCTTGGGTTTTTATTAGTAGAGGATATCTTGCCCCAACTTCCACGTGAGCTATTTTTTAAGCATTCTCACCATTTTATTGGAGAAAACTTTATGCAAGGAGCTCCTTAATCACACGACTGCCTCTGTACCATTACACAGCCATCATGCAGACACCATGACAACTTGTGTAACTCTGTCAGGAGCCTCCTCGTTTTCAAAGCTTAAAACACCTGCAAACATAACAGGCTGATGACCATCCAACAGCAGGAGCTTGAGTAAGATGTGACAGAGCCACACTGACATGGAGAAGTCTCTAATCTGGAAACAGCTGAGGATCACAAGACATCATTACACTACACCACTTACAGGAATCTCTAATCTTTTTTTCTAGCTAATGCAACCTTCCTATGCTAGCACTTAGAAGTAAAACCAGCATGTGTCTTTGGAATTTATGAATCCTGAAATACTGAATTTCTGGCTAGGGGTCCTGCTCACAGCCAGCAAGACTCTGCTCTGTCCATCACGTACCATCACTGGCAACTGCTGGGGCAGAACTAGCACTCATACATGCCATCAGTAGTTGAAGTCAAAATTCAGCACACCACCATTCACAGAATCACAGAATCACAGAAATTAGGGGCTGGAAGGGACCTAGAAGATCATCTAGTCCAACCCCCCTGCC
>JANHGL010016059.1:0-31573 GCA_024611195.1 Ceyx melanurus | reverse complement strand
AGGTGATCCTGCTCAGGCAGGGGGGTTGGACTAGGTGATCTTCTAGGTCCCTTCCAACCCCTAATATCTATGAATCTGTGAATCTTGTCAAAGATGGGATACTGAGCTACACACAGCTTTGCAAATTCACCACAGGATGACACTGCCATTTAAACTTATTTTATGATACATTTATAGATTTTATTTATTTTTAAATATTAAGATGTAACTTTAGACCTGCCTAGTCACATATTTAGGAAGCTGGAGACTTACTCATTGACTACTTCTAAAGGTATTATTTATCATATTAACTTTCAGATACTATCTAACCAAATCCTGACAGCGCAGCACAAAAAAAGTTAATGTACAACATGGCAGCAATGTGAAGCAAGCACATAACACCCTGAGCAGGCTGGGAAACAAGCAAAGGCCAGAGCCACAGTGCACAGGAGCAGCAAACCCAAGTCTAACGGCACCAGTCCCTCTTCTGGGAACAGTTCTTCCCTGTCTTGCTAATGTTGGGTGGAAACTTCTCACTCAGGTGCCGACTGACAACAGATAACACGCGTTTGCCATACGTACAGCTGAGCACCGAGCAGCGCTCAACAGGACTGTGATTGCTAAAAGTAGGTCAGGACCATCCGTTCTAACCAGGGAGAAAGGAAAAGCTAAAGCAACCTCAGATTGTTTGGCCAGGTATTACAGAAAACCTTCATCTGGGATTTCATCACTACTTCAAACAGACTTGATTCATATTTTACTGGCCTCACCTCAAACGAGGCACACCTTCCCAGCCACACTGCCCTACCACCATTAGGCACCTCTCCCCAGCCTCAGCCAGGATCCTCCTGTTCTCAGCTTTGGCTCCACAGGCTATGAAAGCCAGAGTTCTGTCCTGCTCTGGCTGCCTTAGCTATTTTGTGTTGGTTTCTATAAAGCAGAAATGCCCAAACATTCAATCCACAAGCAGCTAGAACAGCACATGATCTTCTCAATGTAATAGTTTCTGCCTTACTCTCTATTTTCCTTGGCAGAGCACACTCCAGAAGGGAGGAAGGAGACCTCCTGCAACCAGAACATGCTTCCCAGAGAACCTCACTGTGACCCCTAACCCATCGCTCATGTCCCAGAAGCAAAGGCCACACTCCCAAGGCAAGCCCTTTTGCATCTAGACTGGCCTTTGCATCTAGCTTGGAGTAACCTAGCAAGAAAGGAAAGGAGCTTCAAACAACCTGTGAAAGGAACCCAGTCGTACACTTGTACTCTAAAAGGAAACCTTGGTCTCCATGCCAGCATCACCCCTACAGGATTGCACAGTGTGAGAACAGAGTCCTACCACAAGAGGAGTTCATGCTACAAGTGTCAGAGACTACGAGCAGACACACAAGGACCACATCCTGAGCTTCATCACCCAGCTGTCAGGATGCAAATCAGAACCATTAACACAGGAGCTTGACTTGAATAAAACCTTCCACTCTGCAGACACTGAGCCTATTAAAGAACAACATTTCATCAACACTCCAAAAGTGTTTGAGTATCACAGCCTCTCTAAAAAGAACTAACACACTCTGGGTGGACAGGAAGGAATTATCCTTAGTTTTACTCTATTTCAAATAAAATTAACTTTTCTCCCCTCTCCAGCAATCTTCTAGAGAACCATACAGCCTGAGAGCTTTTTGACAGTCTTCCCCATCACTCCAACAGTGTCAGCAGTTCTGGCTACAGCCATAAATACAGGCAGCATCATGCAAATAAATTTAATGCAGTACAACCACATGAGTAGCACCTATCCCATCCCACCCAGAAGAGACAGCAAAATCAACAGAACTCCACATCACTACCACAATCTGTTTGTGGTTTGCCTTCAAACCAAGCTGGGGTATATTCTATCTTGCATTACTCAACTCATTTTAAAGCATTATCAGAAATGAAGCTTTGATCAATTAATCTTCCATAAATTACTGCCTAAGCCTGGAAGGCTGTTAGTAATCAGCTAGAAACTATAAGGCTCAGTATTCTGGTAAGTAGGTTACACAGGTCTCCTAGATAATGATCCAAGTTGAGGTGGCCAGATACTTTCTTCCAGCTCTACAAGTCAATACAAGGCTTTCATAAGGCCAAGAACAGATAGCAACACACCATTTGTTCAAAAAGCCTGGGGACCTTCCAAACCTGCTCAGAACATGTATAAAACACAATAGCTCCCAGTGCACTACTGCAGAAGACAAGAGGTGCAGACCTGAGATCCAGGATCAACTTTGCACCAGTCTCAACAGCCCCAAGCAATGACCCTCCCACACAGGCTGGGGTCTTTGATATCCAGTGCTTCCAAATCTAGTCCAACACGGAAGGTTGGCACAGGGACCATCCGTGAAGGGCGCTCAAGGTTTGTGGCTGAGGAGCCACAGGCTGGCAGCAGTGACACAGCATACTCTACCACCCTACAGTCACATCCCTCCACCCCAGACAGAGTCCATGCTTGAAAGTACTTGCTTCAAGGCTAAAATTCAGAGCAGCAGACAGTGTATGGATAGGGGTGGGAGGGCTACTACTGTGCACAGGCCATCAGGGAATGCGCTTCATAACACTGAGCCCATAATCTGGAGAAGGAAAAATAAACAATATGAAAACTAAGTAGCAAATGAAGCAGAAGCTAGGACACTGCAAGATTTGGTACTTGGAGAAATAAACCATTTGGAGCAAGAGTCCTCCAGTGACTTTGTTAACAGGCAGACATCTAGACACACCTTACCCAGAACAAAGACTTTTATTACAAGACAAAATTAACTGTAAGACATTTTAGTACCATCAAGTGGCTTTGTAACACAAGCTTTTTATCTGTACACTCAGACTGAGGAAATTCTAACTTTTTCTAGCAACATTATTTCAGCTCCTGGTCCTGTTTAGGAAAAACAAATCCTGAGAAAGCTTCTCTGGTGCTGTTCTACAGGCACCACAGTTCAGAACTGTCTACCTGTTCATGGCAGCTATGAATTTTAAGGGCTTTTTGGTTGAGACTGTTCTCCATCTGGTCTACCATCCTCCCACCTTCACAGTCTGACAGCCACTGGCTAGGCAGGACCAACTGGCTCTTCCCACTGCCTTTCAGGGAAGCCCAGACCTTCACCCTAGGGCCAGAGAGATGCACTAACAGGTCTGCTGCATAAACTGCAGTGCTAGTCTGAAATGCAAACTGCTATGAGCAGGAATTTCAGCCAGTGTAGCTGTCTGATTGTTGGCATTTCAAGGTCATCCCTGGGCAAAAAAGTGCCCAGGAAACAGGAAAACCAGACTTACGGTAGTTTGTTAGGTAATAGCACTGAGAGTTCTATAACCAAGTGCCTGTTCTTCTGCTGGAAGGAACAGCTAGACAGAGCTGATAGGCTGGTAAGGCAAACAAGGAAAAAGTATGTACATTTCTGCAGAAGGGATAAACCATAGTCTGTGGTCAGCACAGTGCCATTTGCAGACTGTCCTAGTTCCAGACACTCTTCCTCTGTCATTTTAAGTTATATTCTCCACACAACAGGGATCACACTCTCCTCTGGGAAAGGGTGTTCAACTCTGCTACAACATCAAAAACCCACCAAAAAAAACCAACTGGCTCAGACAACACTCATATACATGGGCCAAACTGACAACTGGCCATCTCATGGTAACCCAGGAGGCCACAGTGGGGCTGACAGAAGCTTAGGATCATAAAAATGTCTTAAACCTTCTCATGGCTTAGTGAAAAATATACTCATTGAAATCATGGACCAACTAGGCATAGAAAAGACCATAGAGGCTAAAGATGTGTTCAAACTATGTCTGATCTGGAGAATGGCAGACAGGTCCAGCCATCACAAGCACAGGCTGAGAGAATCACTGCTGGGACAAAGCCACTGATGAAAACAGTAATTGGGAAACTGAGACCAAAATAGGAAGGATGCTCTAAGTGGTGTAACAACAGAGTCTGTTTTACTCACCAGTGGTGAGACTTTCTGGTTTGAGATGCAGATTTCTTCCTTCATTAAACAGATTAAAGGGGTACAACTGACAGGAGGGGAAGTTAAACCTACTCCATCTAGGCCCAGTCTTCCCCAGTGTGACTGTTGTCCTAATCTTTATGTTCTCCACTTGGCTTCTCTTCTTAGCCCCGGGCCTGTCTGTTCTCCTCACAGCTGTGATCTGAGCACATGACCAGTCAGTCCACAGAGTTACTTTCACTATAAAGTACAAGATGCAGACAAGTGAGTTTATGTCCTTGCAAAGGGACTATGGTTTCTGAGCACAGAAACATGATGATGAATATATCAGCTCAGTTGTTTTCAGCCATAAGAGCACACCTCCAAAAATACATGTCATCTTAGTTCTGTTGCCTGTCAGATTTCCACAGCTGTTCCCAAAGAATCACAGCAGCAAAGTTAGTCAACAAAAGGTAAACAAAAGGACAGAATCTAACAGCAGAGACCATGTACCTAGCAACAAAGACAGATAGCCCAACACCATTCTCTTCCTTCTGAAAGGAGAATTTCAAAGGAACAACCAGGGTCATTCTGTACTGTGCCCTCTGCAGATCTGGGTAAGTATCTAAAACCAAGTGCAGGACCAGACTTTCAAGGGTGAGGCATGTAGAAGTGAGCCCTAATTTCAAGTTATTTTTAAATGTTTAGACATGACCTAAAATAAGACCAGTGTTTTGAGTACTTCTGAAGAGTATGAACCTCACGTAGGCCATGACGTTTTTAGTTTGAAAACACTTTGGAACACGGATTGTACTGTTTATACATCTGCTTATCACCCATTTTAGCTCAAATTAAGTTACAGGCCATTTCTAGACAAGAAACACTCTTTTAAAGGGGTGGGGGAAAATATCACACAAATAAGATTTAGGTTATCTGCAGTAAAATACTCTCTCTAAATCAGTATAACACTTAGATCTCAGAGCAGCAGGAACAGTACATGCCACAGAGAAAGGGAAAAAGCCAGCTTCTCTGCTTAGAGTATGTCTTCACACTACCCTTCCTAGATGTGTAGCCTCCAGAAAGATTCTCTCCACCTCTCTTCAAACTCAATTCTGCTGATGCCTTTATCAGTAAGGTGTGACAGAGGTGTTTTCTATGTATTTACTAACCTTCAATACCTCCTTCTGTGGAGCTGTCCCCTGTCCTCAAACACACACAGATGTTTGGCACTCACAACATCCTGTAGCAAGAAGCTTCCCGGGTTAACAGCACACATCAAGGACTAAGCCATTATTTGTTTTTAAGCTTACTACATGCTGGCTCCATTGAATACCTATTCATACTTTTCATGGAAAAGGCAAAAAAAAAAAAAGGTTGTTCCCCCTCTAATCCTTCCATGCCATTCAGGATTTGAAGATAATGATCACTCATCACTTTACAGGTGGAAAAGTTTACCGAGTTGCTCTTTGTATGGAAGGTAATCCTCACCTCTGGTCACTGTTGTTGCTGTCCCACTTACTGTCCCACTTAAGTGAAGATACCTTTCTTAAGATTCAATGGAGAACTGGAGAACTCGAGTGACAATTACTGAATACAGCAGGGACTCCCAAGTGTGTAGTGAATCGATGGTAAGGTAGTTCTCTCAAAATATTCAGACTAAACATTTACATGAAGTTTGTCAAAAACAAGTTCACTTTCAAGCCACAGCATCCAGCTACACCGTGTTCAGACTAGGGTGTATTTTCCTCTCCACGTTAGTATGTTGAAAATACAAATTACCCAATACTCAATTTATCCTGCTCTGGTGAAGAAGCTATCCCTCACAACAAAGGCTGCACAACAGGGCTTTATTCTGTCAAATATTCCTTAAGAGCATTTAAATTCATCATTTTTTTTCTCAATTATGGGTATGATATTTAGTGATTTCCTAATACTAGATAAAACAATGTCCTTAATCATGTTCTTCTACAGTCATATAAGAATACTTGAGTTTAGATACTGGTTTTATTTTGACACCAAATCTTAAGTGATTTTTCCAAGTGCAGTGATCCCAATTGCTTCCTATATTCTCAATTATCAGATACAGAACTTTGCTATTTATACAAGCTTAGCTCATTAAGCAACCTAAACTTTCCTGGGAGGCTGAAATACTTGACATTTCTCTGTCTTTTGCCAGTTTCACTATTAGAAGTTAAACAAGCACTTTTAGGATGCAGAGATGTAGAAGTATCATGGATATTAAAAAAAAACAAAAACAAAAACCAACAAAACCCAACAAAAAAACCCCAAACAACAAACCAAAGCCATAAGAAAAACCCCTCAGTGTTAACAGCATTTTTAAAAATAAACTTACCTCACAACTTTGGGCTTTGAACTATTTGAAGGTTAGAAGGAACACTTCATGCCACAAACAACCCATAACTAGTGCTGATCAAAGGGGAAAACCCTTCTGTCGAGGTAGTGGATATCAAAGAGCACACAGGACTCAAAAGTTAATCTCACTAAGGCTCTAAGTTCAGCCCAGCTATTCCCACCTCTTCTAGATCATCATAGAATCACAGAATTATTGAGGCTGGAAAAGATCTCCAAGATCAACAAGTCCAGCATATGACCTATCACCACCACATTGGCTAGACCATGGCGTAGGACCCTGTCATCTTGAATTCCATATCGCTGGCCTCAGCCCATCGACCCAGTCTGTCCAGGTCTCTCTGCAGCATCTTCCTGCGCTCTGGCTGATCGACACTCCCCCACAACTTGGTGTTATCTGCAAATTTACTAAGGGTAGACTCAATCCCATCACCCCAGGTCATTAATAAAGATGTTGAATAGGACTGGACCCAGTACTGATCCCTGGGGGACACCACCGGTCACTGGATGCAGCACCATTCACCACCACACTCTGGGCCTCATCATCCAGCCAGTTTTTAATCCAACGAAGAGTACACCTGTCCAAGACAAGGGGTTCCAGCTTCTCCAGGAGAGATAGATGAAATGGACGAAGTACTTAGCTCTTCCTAGAAGTTTCTAGAACACAGTGCAGAAGAGCTGACCACATCTTTGGTGACAAATTATGCCAACCCGCAGAGTTACATAAAACCTGCGCCCAGAACACAGCACAAGAGCTTATAAAGTGTTCACCCAGCTCCAGGTATTAAACCTGCAGTGCTTTTAGAGGCAAAAAAAAACCCAACCCAAATCCAAACAAACAGATTTAAAATTTTATTCTCTACCCCACTGTGGATACATGTAGGTCTGCACTGGTTCTCCACTGAAAGAAGCTCAGATGCTCTCAAAACAAGAATCTACTTGTTACGAGGTTAAATACTTAAACAAATGGAGCATACAGACCTTATGAAGATCAGCTCAGTGTAAAGTGGAAGACATCTCAGAATTGCAAGACAAGATGCAACACCAGAGATCAACTTGGACTAGTCTTTCATTGAAATACCATATTTGGAACTAGAGCTGGAGTTTGAGGTAGCTATGTGGATGGTTTACATCACATAGGAAGGAAGTACATGGCCTCATAAAATAGGAGGTCAGAAAAAAAATATCTAGAAATACCCAAATCCCCTATAATTTTGACCACTTTGCAGAGAATACACTATACAGAACTGCCTGCCAGTCATAGGAAAGCTCTGAGAAAGAAATGTCCACAGCCAAAACACAACACTGTTTTGAAAAACATGCTTTCTACACCCAGAAGGTGAGGTTTCTCCCAAATAATTCCTGCCTTGCACAAAGCACAGCAGTTATATATTTATCTTGACTCTAAAAAGGAAAAAGTGGTGGTCCACATAAAATAGGGCAGAAAATCAGCCCCTACAGCGTTTAAAAAAAAAGAGAGGAGGGAACAACTCTCCTAGGTAACATCGAAGCGCAACTCCGGACGCACAAGAATGAAGTAGAGCACGACTTGGATAATAATCGTAACTCACATTTCAGAAGTTAGTTTGTTCAACCATGGCCTTTTGCACTTAAGGGTACTAAAAAGCATGTCCTCTAGTGCACTTCTGCTGGGGCACTTTTTCAACTGGATTTAGACAGAGCTACTTTGGTATCTCAAAGGACACAAGATGCAGACCTCTGTTCTCCCTGTGCTCTTCTATGCACCCTGAAAGCAAAGATCCAGAAGAGACTGGCCCAAATTCAAGACATCTGAAGTATTTACTCATTCCCTATTTCAAACAGCTTTGATTTAGTTTTACTTGAACCACCCAGAGCAATGCAAAGCTGAGGAAACCAGACTTGCCAATCTCAGTACACGTGTTATATGTACTCAGGATTTATTCTTGGAGGTTCCAGATTGAAACAGGTTTCCTGAAAACTTGCTCTTTACCATCCAAGAGTTCAATTCAGGTCTACTACCGAACTGAAACTACACAGGCTGCACACACAGAGAAGTCTGGGCTAGGGGTTGCTGTCTCACTTGGCTCATTGTTTTCATTTCTGCTGAGCCCTTATTGCTGCAAGCCCAACAAGCAGACATCCTTCTGATGAAGGGCTCCTGTATTCCCTGTGCTCTAACATGATACTTATCTCTCCAGTACAAGAGTCAGTGATTCATCTAAATTGGCACTTGGTATCTAGGTGCCAGGGTTTCACTCCCTAACCAGAAGTTCATGAAGATCTGCAGATCTCCGGCAGCTCATTCAGATCTTTGCTGTACCACCCTATATTTGATATTCAAATTCCCACATTCATATTCCACAAATTCATTTACAGAGTGCTTTGCCAGGCAAACTGTAATTGGAGTTGTAACTATCCTGTTTAACAGGAAGAAGCCTGAAAGGAAAAATTAGTTTCAGGGAGACATTTCTTCAAGGGTCTATAGCTGTCAACACCACAGAGCTCAGCCAGCACAAAGCTGCTTGTCACACTTCATGGTGATTGACAGCTAGATATGAACATCACCCACGCTCCAGAAGACTGACTTGAGATTTGGCAACACTCACTGGCCCATTTCTGGTCACAAATCACCATCAGAAATAGTTGGTTTTTTTTATATTTAGCTTGTTTCTGTCTGTAGGTTAAACTCATTCCTTCATACAGAATATTCAATGTTTAAAAGTTATTTTTTCATTGCAACAGAGACAGAAGTGCAGCACCAGAGGCACCGAGACAATTCTTGCAAAGGTGTACAGTGGCCTCACTTAGGTGCCACTGCAACATGTAGATCCCAATGAGTCCCTCAAGAAAGGGGGTGCAGCTGAGGAGGATCAGCAAGACAAAACCAAAAATAGCAAACAAATAGACAGGCAATGTTTGGAGTAAATGTATCTGCTTACTGCAGAATTCTACAAATTGAAACTTTGTTGAAGAGATGCCCTCCGTCCTTCTCAGGAGTTCCCTAAAGGGGACATCCCCTTGGCAAAGGGAACAAGCACATGTCCTCACATATAGCCACTCACTCTTTCCAGCAGACCACGTGCCTGGTGACCCCCCTTGGACCAGCTAATCACAGGTGGGACAGTTCATCAGGTGGGTTCCTTATGCAGCGGCATCAAGAGGCTGCCCAGCATTACACTGCCACATTCCCTGAGGCGATCACGAACATGGAGCACCCCAGCAGGCTGCAGCAGTCCACAGGCAATCCAGTGCTGACTCCCGGCACATTTTGCTTACCATTTGGGCTCTTGGAAACGTTGAGACACCTTCATTTCTCTTATTGAGGAGTGTGCTTCAAGCTGGAAAAAACCAACATAACATGAAATGCAAAGACTATTTTTCCAATAAATTAAATCTCTGTTGCACTTGACTTCCGCTGTGGTGCCCTTCCCCCTGAGAAGGCAAGGTCTGGCCAGCTGCACAAAGTCCAGGCAGCCTGAGGAAAACAATGGGATCTTTTTCTTGCCAGAACGAGCCTTCCCGTTCACCCTTCCAACCATGGCATGGAGGACACCCCCAGTGTGTCTGCAGGGGAGAGGAGTCTGCTGGCATAGCAACAGTACACCCTAACTCTCTGCTAATGAACAGGGATAAAATGTTTTGTTCTCATTAGGAAAAATACAGACACATTCCTGATTGGTGAGTAATGTCTCTGCCTCTGGGAGATTAGCTCAGAGCTGTGCAGCCTGAAACAGCCTCAATACAGCCCACTGCATTGCTTCCCTTGAACAGCCACTCTCCAAGGACCCCACGTCTCTCAAGGGCAAGCCTACAGAGCCTACTGTAGCCTACACTTTGCCTTCGGGCCTGAGACAGCTCAAGGCAAGAATAATGAGAAGAGGCTTGACAGGAGCAAACCAGCACAGGCACAATGGGAACACACCCCCTGTCCCTGCAGGAGCATGTCAGAAAAGCCAGCTCTGGCTGGGACTGTCACTGCACCTGGGTTCCAAGCTACTGCCACAGCCAGAGAGGGTTTCCCTTTGGGCATCCACCACAGGTCTGCTTCACACAGGGCTCAGCTCAGCCTGTGACTCCAGCTCCCACTGCAGCCACATTTCCCATTGCTGGGCAAGCAAACCGACAAAGGACTGCAGTATACTTGAAAGCAGTGACCAATAAGTGCCTGAGTGCAGAAAACCTAACAAGGGCTGCTGCCTACCAGTCTTCATTAGGATTTTGATATCTAACAGCAAGAACCATCAAAAGGAATCACTTCAGTGTTTGCACAGTATCTCTGCACAGATGCTGCTGTTTTATCACTCACGTCAGTACCTGGGTGCTGACCCAGGCTGCTCTCTTGGCCTCGCAAGAAATAAAATCTCTGCCCCATACAGGCAATACAGCTTCTGAAACCCTCCCTGCTCCAGATCTTCCTGTCACAGGGGCCAGCACAGCAAGTGGGAAGAACACAGTACTTCACCCTTTGCAAGGAGGATCTGGGGCAGAAACAATGACAGACTCACTGATTAAAAAAAAAAATAAAATAATTCCATTCCATACCACAAGTTTGCTACGATTTTTTTATCTGCACAGTGCAAACACAGCCAAGCAGAATTAAGTTGTGGACTTGCACTCTGAGCCCATGGTTCATCTCTCCTTATGCTCACACTGGATCCCATTCACTCACATCAGTTTGCCTTGCCTTGGGTTCAGAAGCTTTTGAGCATATGGACTGCATGGCATAGTCCTCTGAGGACTTCAGAGAGTGATTCTAGAGACTGAACAGGCACTTTTAACTCCTCTGCTGGGAATCTGGTGCTGGCCCGGAATAGTACTCCCCACACACAGATAGACTCAGCTCCAAAGTGAGCTGGGGTGTGGCACAGCCCTCTTGCTTTCCCACCCCCTGCAAGGCTGATGGAGAAATGGAGGGGGATTTTGGCTCCGAGCACCTGCTAACTCCCTTCCCTGGCCCATCAGACTTTACCTACTCTTCCTCCTTTTCCTGATCTTTGGGGCTTCAAACAGCTCAATTCAGCAGCTCAAAATAGTTCAGAAGGTGAAGTCACCCTCAGGATCTTCCTATCTTACACTTTTGAGAAACTTGCATGTCCCGGAGGGAATGCTGCTCCTCTGAGCACAGCTGCTCTTGCTCAGCCACAAAACCTGTACCTTAACCTGTGCTGGGATCTGCTCATGGAACTACTCATCCTTCCATCTGAGAAATAATTTATTCCAGTCCCCTAGGCAGGAACCTGATTGCCGGCAAAGCCATCTCAGTCTGCCTAAAGGAGAGAAATAAAACCATGATCTTACCCAGCAGCCAGCCATGCAGCAACAGACCCTGGCCTTGGCCAGCAGCCCCTGCCCAGCCTGCAGTGAAGCTCAAATCACTCCCAGCCCAGCACAAGGCCAGAGGTGCTGGGGGTGCTGTTTTCCATCCTCCGGGCATTTTACTTGTTCCAGGCACAATCCCTCCCCCAGCTCTGGTCAGAAAGGAAAAGCCGTGGGAATGGAGCTCAACACCCCGAGGTAGGCTCACCCCCAGCCGACAAGGAGCTCTTAACTCCCTCCGTGCCGGCAGGCAGCCCTCCACAGGGACCACCACCGCAGGGACATCTTGCTGGCAGGCCCTCCAGCAGGGGGTGACAGCTCCAGGACAAGCCATATCCAGCTCCTCAGGTTTCCCTGCTTTGACAGACATGGCTCAAGGGTCAGCTGTCCTTCCCTAGAGCCCTCAGCACTGTTCCACAAGCGGGACAGACCTGACACTCACTCACCCACCACAGTCCCTGACACCTTCCCAGGACGCCTGTCATGTTTGCATCCTCCACCAGCACACAGACAGCAGACTACAAGAGGACAGCATTTTTGCCATCTTTCCACGCTTTCACTAAATCCCAGAGGCTGCCCATTTAACAGAAAGAAATCTTCATCATTGCATTAAAGCATTTTCCTCCTTTTGCTCCACATGCTGCCGTACGAAAGCTGCAGAAACCCAGGCTCCGTGTGGAGCCTGCAGTCAGCGAGCAGCCAGCATATCAGGAGTTAAGTTAGCATTTCCATTCTCCTGACCTGCACCAACGCTGGCTGAATATCGAGCTATTCTTTGCAGCTTGATAAAGCATGAGAAAGCTGAAGGCCTCACACGCTCCTCTTTTCACAGCTTGGCCCGCTGCCCACAAGCTGTCACTCCCTGGCACCCAGGGCAAAGAGAGAGAAGGAGGCCAAACTGCAGCCAGCTGCAGTGAATCACTGGCTCCCCCCAGTCCCCTCCTCCCCAGGGAGCCTGGCTCCCTCCTTCCGGCGAGGGGATAATGTCTGCCTGGCTCCACTGGCTTCTTTCACAGAAGAAGCCACCCCTTACAGGGGGCGGGCGGGCGTCTATTGCAAAAGCTGCTGCCACAGAAAAGCGCAAAGCAGCTCCCAGCAAGGCCTAAGAATGGGGATTTCTGCTCAGCAGCTGGATGGGAACACACTGCTGCAAGCATTCAGCACAAACACCACTTAAAAATCTGATGTCGGACATTTGTCTAAATTGCAAGAAATTATGGAAGAAACCTCAGACACAGAACCCGATTTGAAGTCGTCAGTTTACCTCTTCATGACCCACTGATGCAATATTTATTTCAGGGTCTGATTCTCATTTCACTCACTTCCTAACCCTTCTCCCCCTTGCTACAACATCCATCCCAATCACCATGTCTCATCCAAGCCCTTCCAACCACCACAACCAAGCCCTCGTTCATTTTGATGGGTTCCAACACATGAACTGCTTCCCCACATTAGAGTTCATCTGTCACTCTAATGGAAGCAGCAGACTGAAATGCATCCAAATCTCAGGTTAAGTGTAGAGCCACACAAAAAAATAAGTTGAGAAGGCACAGGAACACCAAGGTCATTGTGTGCCTTCCTTGCAGTATGGCCCAAGTTCGGAAGGTAAAGGCTTTGCAAGGTAAAGATGTCAGCTGTTTTCTTTCTGATGAAAGTAATATTCATATAAATTCAGCCTCTCACCTTCAGCCTAAGTGTGAACTAAGCAGAGGCACATGGGCTCACATGGCATATGGGACACTTCTACCCACTCACCTCTGTCTCCTGCAGAAAAGTTGATCACTGCACAGTGGACAGTCCCTTCCTGAACAGTCCTATCTCGCTCCCAGTACAGAGAAAGAAGCTGCAAACTGCAGTTTTGCTGGGAGAATGCTTAACCCCAAGAATGGCAAAGTCTCACCGCCTCCAAGAAGGGACAATAGGTTGCCTTCCTATCAGCACCCATCTTCTCCCAGCAGCAAATCTGTAACCTTCCTGACTCTAGTGCCTCATATCCCTAATAGCCACACAATATTGTCTACTCCCCTTTCTTCCATAAAGCAACCTGTCCACTGACAGCATGCTTCAAATTTAGGCAGTGCAAGTGCAGGGTTATACTCATTTCCCTTCTCTCTTCTTGCACTCATGGGGTGATAAAGGAACAGCTGCACCATTCCCACCTGGCAGACAATGTGTATTCAAACAGTGAGAAATTCATCAACTTTTTTGGGTCACCGAAGCATTTACTGAGGGCTTATTATTATTGTTTGGGTTTTCAGAGGTTTTGTTTTTACAAAATCTGGAACAGCACAAGGCAAAATGTAAATCATTAAAAGAAATGCTCACTCTGGTTTTGTTTTTTGGTTGGTTTTTTTTGGTTGGTTGGTTGGTTTTGGTTTTGGTTTTTTGTTTGTTTTGTTGTTGTTTTTCTCATTTAAACAGAAGTGGGAAGGCCCTTCACTATTCCTAAACGTACTTTCAATACAAACTAAAGCAAGCCTTAAAAATGTTCTTTCAGGGACACAGTCTCAAGAATCACAAGTAACCACATTCAATGCCATTTTATCATATACTTTGTCAAATGAGACCTGACATACATATTTACCATTATACATTTATAGCACTTTGTAGGGTTTCGCTTGCACTCCTATAAATCAGTAAGTGTCTACTCCACAACACCTGCAGCTACAAAACTAGTATATTGAAAAGATTATTACACTGAGCATCCACAAGTTAGCAAGCTCTGGAACTCAGGTCAGTCTTTGCAAATCAAATACAAAACACTCCCTAACTGTATGGACACAGTTTTGCCGTGGGAAAACACTAGCTCCTTTGGCATTACCCTCCTCTGCCAGAAGAGTCTCTAAATGCAAAGCTTAATAGAAACAGTTAATATCCTGAGCATGGCTCTGAGCCATCTAAGCTCTATTTGTAATATAATCGGGTTCATAATGCTCAGAATAGCACTCTGGAGCCCTAGCACAGACTAAGACCTCACTGTATTAACGGCTGTGTAGATAGTTGTAGTAGTGCCGCTTTCTCTTCTGTAAAATTACCGAGCACCATATACGGGAACAACCCCTAACCCATATTTTACAGAAGTAAGGACACAGGAGAGCAATGTATACTTTTCAAATGTCTTTTTTTGGCAGCTAAATCAAGTTAGTATTTTCACAGACGTGCTGGGGGGAGGGAGGGGAACACTGAGGTTACTTTCTCTCTCCATAGCAGACAAGCAAAAGCCCAGTTCAGCCAAGCTCACTGAGGCTCTTTATGTTCCCACTCAGTGACAGAGGTCAGTTGTCAGAAGACTGAAGCAGATTTGGTACTGGGCTGCCTGCTAAGCATGCTGGCAAAAGGATCTGAGCTGTACCCTTCTCTGCAGTTGTTTGCATTACTTTGGGAAAACCAAAAGCCTGGAGTCTGTCCCGATTCTGCTTGCACCACCTTCGCTAAAAACATAATTTTAGCTCCAAAGTAAAATTTGCCTTATATTCCTCATGCACTGAAGGAAGGAAGCCCATATGCAGGATATATGAAGAAGGTAATTGCTTGTGTTTGCCAAAACACTCCATTTACACAAATCCACATTCATTTGGCTCAGATTTCAAGATATTTTCTTACCCTAAATACACATTAGGTCCAATCTTGAGCTGATCATCCTGTGATCCCCTTTGGGTTCCTGTTGCGCTGCAGGTGCCGCAGCCCTCCCATTTCCCAAGCATCCAGAAATCACAGCTCTTCAAATAATTGATTTTTAAGAGGCACCAGGTCATGCTGTCTGGCCTTCAGCTGATCACAGTTCATGAGCTTTATGCATATTCCTGGCTTAGGAACTGTATATATTTGAAGTGAATAGAGACTAGATGCCTTTAGGCAAGATGCCTGAGGCAAAGGCCTCAGGAGAGAATTCCACCATTTCCCCAGCTGACACAGATGGACAGGCATCCCCTTTCCTCAGCTTTTACTCCTTGTTTGTGACAAGGCCAAGGGAGCTGGCTACTACAGGGAGGAAAAAGAAGAGCTGTAGGATCCAACACAATTATAAGCAGTGAAGCTTCTTGGAAGAGGAAACACAGGTGAATACTTAAAAGAGGAAAGCCCTTTGCAGAAACAAAGCAAATACCACTTCATAATGATCTCCTAATACAGGTTGCTCCTTCAGTTCTGCACTAGCCTGAATGCTCTGATGCAGTGAGAGAAAACGCTGTATGACAGGGAACAGGAGAAGGCTATGTGTGAAAACCATTCTCCTCTCAGCTTAAAAAAAAGCTGTAGTTTTCAGCACTGTTTTGCCTTTTCACTGCTGCACTGTTTCCCAGCTGGGAGGAATCTTGTTGGCACAGTGTCTGGCCAGAGCCTGTCCTGCTGCTGCCCTGGCACAGGGCTCCCCAGGGGCTGCTCAAAGGGTAAGGGACAGAAGAGCAAACATGCCTGCCAAAGCTCAGGTGTCTGCATGTTCTCCCAAACTCAATGGAACAAGTGGGGAGGCAGGAAGAGAAACTTTCCCAAAGCTGTTTCTTAAACCAGATTTACAGAGGTATGGTGAAACAGAATAGAGTCATGGGTTAGGGGAGATGAGACAGCTTAATATCTAACCAGCAAGACTACCACGAGAGACAGACCTACAACAGATTTTCACAGAGAAAAGCCAAATCCAAAACTGTCACCTGCAGACCAACTGGGAGCTGCTGCTGCCTCTGCTCTTCCTACCCCATTGCATTGCAATCACAATCACAGCATTGCCCTTCTCTCCATGGAGGTCATAACTCAAAATTACCTCTTCTCTTTTTTTTGTGTGCCATGAGTGATGAGGATCTGAAAGCAACTAAAGTAACTGCTGTGAAAATGTTACTGGAGATTTTTAACAGAATAGGCAAGAAGAGCATCACAACTTCTTGAAAAATTAGTGTGTACAAAGATAATCTGGTGCAGAGATGCAAAAATGGAAGTCCCACTGCTGTGGCAGACTTTCCTGAGGCTGTTAATATAGCAAAAAGAATGAAGCTGACTGCTGCTCCAGCTGTACTTGTTCAGGAGAGGACTTGTCAAGACCTACAAAAATTCTGGTGGTATCATGAACAGCAGTTTCTAGGATGAAGATCATTCTGGTAGTGTCATGAAGAGCAGTTTCTAGGAGGAAGATAGTTCATTAGGATATTCTTGAGTATCTTCTTTGTTTCAGAATACAGCTTAAAAAGCGCCTTGCTGCTATTGTTTTGCCATTCAAGACATTGTCATTGTCACCTTTCAGATGTGTAAGCGTTAAGAGACAGCAACAACTGAGTTGTGGTAATTAGGAGGGAGAGATGTACAGGCCTCATCTCACATCCTTCTGTTAAGATGCAGTTTACATTTTGGCAGGTTTAACAGTCCCTAGTAAAAATAAGCCATCTGCATCTACTCCAGGAGACCATCCTCATTTCTGAACCCTTCAAGTAGTTCTGGAAAAATCAGCATTGCCTCCCTGCTTTTCATCAGGCCAAAATGCAGTCACAAAACCATTAATCCTCCTACAGTAATACAGAACACTGGCTCTAGACCTGTTTGCAAGACACCTTCTTCAAAAACAATTTTCCTATTTGATTCAAGCATCTACTGAGTTCCAAGTTTCCCTGCTCTCTATACTTGCAGAAGGGAAGCTAAGAAGGACAGAACCAACCTCATTCAATTCTATTCACAAGCACCCTTCCTGAGAAAGCCAGTAACTTTCAGAGTTTCTGCAGATCTTGCTCCACTGCTTTGCACACTGAAGAATGGCTGGCTGGTAATCCTCTTTCACTCAGTGAGCACAGACCCAAAGGTTTTCATCCCTGTGAGATCAGAAATTTCCATTGCCATTTGAGAGAGACATTTTCCTGGCAGTTCTCAAAAGATGCATTTGTAAAATAGGAACAACCTCAAGGAATGCTAAAGCAAAGGAAGAAAGCTGTACGTAGACAGGCTTTCTACCTCAGCCAGGAAAGGAAATTCCTTCTCAGCACTGATGCCCAATAAACACAACCTACTCTGCAACTACCAAATACCTGATCAACACAAAGTGCCCAGCTGTCCACCCTACCTTGTACAAACACCCAACATTGTCCTAAGTTTTGATTTCAGATCAGCTGGGGCAACAACCACCAAAATCTCAAAAGAAAGAAAAACTCCAGCGTGTACATGCCAGATAAGAAAATAAGGGGTGCAGGTCAAAAGGCTGGGATGGATGAAAGGTATTCTAGTGAAGTCACTACAGGGAAGACACAATCCTGACAGTGCTTTTTATACTTGTAGTCTATAGACTTTTGCTGTCTGTAAAGGTAATAGAAAGTAAATCCACTGCCATTTCTCTATTAAAAAATATTTAGAAGTCTTCAAATCCAAAGTGGATGAAACTTGTTTCTTTCAAGTGCAAAACATTTAGATGGCATAAAGCCAAGTGTCAGAAAAAAGCCCTAGTCAGTAGCTCAGGAATGCCAGCTCTTAACACAAACCGAAAAGAGTACAAACCCTCTGGCTGGGCAAGTCACAGGATCACTTCTCACCGAAACCTCACTTAAAATCACACCTACCATCCATCTGCTTGATTCCATGCAAGGGAAACCCAACTGAAGTTTCACTTAGACACTTTCCAAAGTAGAGAGCTGAGCGAGCTATTTTTCTTACCTTGCTTTAGGGAATTCCTGTTTAGTGTCTTTGTAAAGAGAAACAAGAAGGCTGCACGCTGCACCAGGCAGAATCCCTTCCATCACTCCCAGCCCCTTTGCAAAGGCATTCCCGAAGCACACTATGCCCTAATAAATCAACACAAGCACTCCAGGTTTCCCTGGCAGCTGGAAGCTGGAATTCTGCAGTGAAGGCAAACACCTCCCCAGCTAATGCAAATAGAGACTGGGAGCCCCTGCGGAGCACGCACAGCTACTGTCAAAAGACGGACGGAGAGAGAAGGTGGGAATCATGAGGCATCTGGCTGACAAAATGCAATCCAAGTTGAAGAAGGAAGATGGCCATGAGCCCAGCCCTGACCTAGGCATTCCTCTGGGCAGGCGTGAGCTTCCCAAAACGTTTTTATCAGAGCAAAACCACAACACTTTGGTTTCAGAGCAATGACCACTTTGCCCCTGACATGGATGGTAGTTTTGCCTTTAAAAGCATTTGGTTCAGCATTTAGTAGATTCATGTGACAGATCCTGCAAAAATACAGAACAAAAATAGCCCAGTCTTTCAGAGTTTATAGCTTAATTCTAAAATAAACGAAGACAAAGGTAACAGTACTGATCAGCGTGAGCAGCAGTCAGCTCAGCAGAACAAGACGACTGCTGTTTCCAGGGGTAAAGGGAGGTGTTTGGTTTTGGGTTTTTTTTGTTGTTTTTCTTTTTAAACTATGTAACAGAAAAGACTCGATGAAAGACTTTAGAAAAAAATTATTAGGTGGGTTGGCATACATTTATGGGCCAACCACCTCTCACACAGAAACCAAACCAGTATTTTTCAAAAGCAGCATAAGGAAACAACAGAGGCTAATGTTACTAGACAAACAGCAGCAAGAGTCCAATTTCCAGCACTAACATCTGTTAGATTGCATACAAAAACTAGATGGGCTGCTTCAATATCTCATTTTCAGTTGCACTTGGCGAGTAAGTGAAGGGAGTAGCCAAGGCAAGGCTGAAACAATGACAGCAAAAGAAAAGCAAGAGTTGAATTCCTCAAATGCTCTTAAAACAAACACAGCCCCATCAATACCTTAAAAATAAATCTCATTTACTAAAACCAAGGAGTCTTCCTCAGGCATACCCTGAGAACTGGAGTAATCACTCAGATTTCAGCATCTCCCACTCCCAATGGCTATGCTCTCCATAGGAAATTTCCAGGGAAAGCCTTCAGTGCATGGACAGGAGGTAGTGTGAATAAGCATCAACAAATTCCGCTTAGCTTAAACCTGATCTGTACCACAAACTTAAGTCTTTGGTTTCTATGGCATCACTTGGAGCCCTCACTTTGAGACCACTGTAAGGCACATTTTCCCTCTCACTTCCATGAAGAACCACCAGATCCTGGTCTATAAGCAAATACTGCCTTTAAAGGATATCCTGGTCCAGCTACATGAGGTTAGTCAAGAGGCACACATGCAGGCACAGCAGTGATGGGAGCCAGCAGAACCATCAGAAGGTGACTGCCAGGAGCTCCTTCACCACAGATCACACACTCCCTCCAGCCCCTAGTAAAGACATTCACAGATTGCTGTACGAGATTGATCATGCAGAGCTTTGGGCTGCTGGGGAAGACCCCAAGTGACAGCAGGGCACTTTAAAAACCCTGGGTCACCAGAAAGGAATCACAGATGAATGTGTTGAGTGAAGGACTTGTACATATGTATATGTGGAGAGAGACGGGCACAAAGGAGAGGGGGTGGAGACAGTGAGACTGGTCTCCAAGGCCTTGTGCTTATTTTGACCTTTCAGTTAAGGATTGTCCGAAAAGGCATCGTTCAGCCCTAAGCCTGATTAGATGTCTTGGGAAAAACAGAGCACAAAGCATCACACATGAGTGAGCACAGAGCCATAATACAATCTTGATATTCCCACCCATCCATATGGCCAAAAAAAGCCAAGTTCTTCAGCGCAAACACTGGCAGCAGCAATACAAAACTTATGTGTTAATTAGCAGACTTCACAATCCAGCACACCACATAGGTCGCTGATACTTGCTAGTAGAGACAATCAGAAGCCAAACAGAACAAATGCTATGCTAGTTAACCCGTTCAGAACAAAGATAATAATTTGGTAATCTCAGGTTTCTGGAGTGAGCAGACCAAGGTCTGTTTTTCAAATTTCTTTACTTAGATATATCTTAACACTTATTTGGTACAGCAAGCTCTCTATCACCCTCAGCTCTTCATTAACATCCACTCTCAACTTAGATGTTTAGCTTAAATTCAGGAAAGCCCACTGTCTTGCTTTACACAGTGTCAGACTAAATGAACTCAATTATTTCTCTCATCTTATAAAACTGTAAATCAGTTTTAAGCTTTTAAACAACCACAAGTTACTCAAATAATTCATAAACTAAGTTACATTATCTATCAGATTTATTTCTTGTATAGGTTTTTCACATTGAATGCAAGAGAGGATTAATGAAGTAACTGAAAGTACTTAAATGCAACTGGGATTTAATACTGTTCCTCAGTGTACTTGAGTTTATACAACTGCTTCATAAAACTCTACTTCCCTAGGAAGTTTAATCAGTAAAGTAAGTGCTACAAGACAGGTCAAATAGAAAGATTAGCATAATGAGGAAAGAAATGTGAGAAATACAAAGATTTCATTTTCAGGAGACATCTGAAGTTCCAAGTTAACAGTCCCATGAACAAGGTTCTTTACATTCAGGATATACCACTTATGTTTCACAAAACTTTTAGACATAAGGTTTGAGAGAAAAAAAAAGAAAAAACAAACCAAACACCCCCTCCCAAAAAAACCCCAACAAACAAATTCAACAAAAACAGGGATAAGAAACACAACCATTAGTCTTGGGGTTATTTCTAAAGCACAGAAAAAACATAAATCATTTGCAGCAGGACTAGTCAAGAGTCACATATTTAAGGTAAGACCACTCTGACTTCCTGCCTAACACACAAGCACCGTTCCATTTTATCCACTAACACCTCTGCAAAACCCATTAAGTGGTTCTGTGAAATGCAGTGGTTTATGGCATCTAGACTAGAGGCCTTTGGAGGTCAAAACGTAAATTCATTACCCTCTTAGCAGCTTGCTCCAATGGCTTCATCATTCCTTCTGGCAGCAAGGCCAGTCTAATTTCTTATTTGTTTGCCTTCAGCCATGAGACATTAATTCCTTCTCTGCTGGATTAAAGAGTAGCTCCTCGGAGTCAATTATGCACATGCTTAAACCACGTCACCTCTCAATAGCTTTTTTGGCAATCAAAAGATCAGGCCTGTCAGTCCTTTGTTACAAGGCATATTGTTGAGTGCTTGAACAACTTATAACTTGATTTATTTTTTTTTTAATAGTAATTTGATTGTCATCCCCCCACATCTCCTCCCCCTCCTTCAGGTTCATTGCTTTGGTGAAGCATGCAATGGGTGAGCCATCAGCAGCTCTGACACATGTAAGTCCACACTTGCCTGTATCAGATGTATGCTATTTTACAGCATAATGGAAGAGCTGCAGAAATCAAACTGCAGAGATGGTATCAGTTTGCTAACAGTCAATTATCTGACTTTAGTAAAAGTAAGGAGCTTGTAACTTTCTTAGTCACCACTTAATCATTTCTCCAAAAGCTCAAAGAAACACTTGTTGGACTTCAAGATCCTAGAGGTCCTTTCCAACCACAATGATTCTGTGATTCTTCACTACCTGATCCCCATTCTGCCAAAGATTTACATATTATCCAGGATCTTCAAGCAATAAAAATCCCAGCAGACCTGGAGTTTCCAGGCTTTGAATCTGCCTCAGCATTGCCTGCTTCTCTGCTGAACCAACATAGGCAGTGGCTTTAGATCTATTTCCAGATTGATGAAGAACTACCAAACAGAGCACTGTACTGATGCTCACTGAAAACACCTCCTAGGACATCCCAGTAAGCCATGATTTCAGATGTATCAGCCTTTTTTTTTAATTAAATAATTATGAGGTATGCTGTTGATGTTGGCACAGATCAATTATTCATACCATTGTATGGCTCCAAGTCAAACATCCTAAGAAATGCGTTACATGAACAAATTCACCTGCTACCATGTACTCAATGTGTTTCTTTCCAGCTGCTCTTTCTCACTATTAACCAACCCAACACTTAAGAGATATATACTCTCTGAAGTATGCATCAAACCCAGTAACTACCCATGTCAAATCTCCCCAAAAACTCGAGCTATTCAAGATCACTGCACAGAATACATTAATCCCTTGTAGATGTTAACTAGGCACTCCACATCACAAGTACTAGTATCTCCTACTATTCCTTTTCTAGCAGGAGACCTATTGAACTTTCACCTCCAACCAGCATTTTCATTTACTGACTGTTACTATTATTTGTTCTATATCAAATGCACATCTGAGTTCACAGGAGAGTGCAGAGAGCTTATGCTTTGTGTGTAGGCAGGAGCACCAGCCAAGGTCTGGGTGCAGGTCAGTGTGACAGTAGGAAGGGCTCTGCCCATTATAACATTCAGAAGAAAATAATTCCAAGGAAATAGCATAGAATGAGACATGCAACTTTTATCAATCCTTATCCTGGTATTTTCAAAGCAAGAAACTTACTTGTTACTGTGAACCCCCCAGTCCAGCTCCTTGGGAACATTAATACCTGCCTGTCAATGAGGGACACTCTCCCCTTGGATGAGATCCTCAACATACCTCCAAGCAGCAGGAACATGAAGCCTATGGACAACTGGTGGCTGGGAGTGGAACCAGTCAGCTTTAACAGCGGAAAGTCTGCTCATATTTATGCATGATCGCTCCAGTGAACTGCATGACTGCTTTTGTTGATCTGTTCTCAGTGATCTGTTCTTTCAGTAGGAAAACCAGGAGGAAGCTGAGACTGGCCAAAGGAAAAAAAAACCAACACCCTGCAGACTTAGTGAATGGGACAGAAAATTCCCCTATAAATTCTTTATTTGCAGTGACACTCTACATTGAGTTTTCTAGCAGCTTTTTGGAACACCTTCACACATCAAAACCCCAGCACAGTGGTCATTTTGACTAAATCTACTTTAGAAATTGATTAGACCATTGATTGTTTTCATAGCTTAGAGACAAAGTGACCTTTCCAACCCACCAAAAAAAAACAACCCAACAAACCAAAGGGAATTAACACATGTAAAAGGAACCTTCATTTTAAAGGAAGTGTTTTGCTCTCTTAGAAAATAAGTCCTGTAACTTTTAATTCTTGCATCTGTCAAAAAATTACTTTTCCTCCCCCCACTTGAGAGTTCACCTTTCTGTTCAAAGCAAGCCAAAGGTACCAGACTTTTCAGAGCACATACAAACAAACACAAGGCACAGATCCTCCTACAAGTCACCGAACAGTTAAAAAGATCAACACCAATTTGTAGACTAACAGTTCTACTTCAGTTAAGAGAAGCAGCATCAGAGGGGATGGTTCCCAGTAGAGATAATATTTTCATAAGCACAAAAAGTTCAAGGCTTTCTCTGTACAGAAAAGAGATGCATTCTTCATTAGAGTAGAGAGTATCAGGGATGCTTCATGTGTTTAAACTGGTTGAAACCGTTTCCCTCATGAATCACTGCGTGCATATGATTTCTGGTTAAAATAAACACCTTGTATTTTGGGCAAAGTTCCATCATTAGGACCTTGTGCATTCTGGTACTTCCTACATGGTGCAGATGCAGATTAAAATGCTAGAGCTGAACAGCCATGTGCCATTTGTGTTTTAATGATCCAACAGGCTCTGGCAGCCTCCAGAGAACATAGAGCCTGTAACTGGCACTGCAACACCCATTAGGATTACACTGCCCTGGCAGCACTGGGATGAAGGCAGGGAGAAGTGTAGCCCAACAGCTTTGAAACACTGAGGAGGCAATACAGGCAAAGAAAAAGGATGAAAGCTCAGAATAGCAAGTGCAGGTTACCTCCTCTAACAGCTTGGCACAGCACAGCAGCATCCTGGGTCTTGCATGCTGCTGCTGACCACCTGCACCAGATACAGGCCTTCAGTCAGCAGCAGAACATCAAACTGCAAAACTATTTAACCAAAAATGTTCATGTTTCTCGGGGCTGTGTGAACAGAAGGCCAGCATACAAGTTCCTCACAGCAGAACATCCATCACTGGCATCATTTAGAAGGTAAACATTATTTAGATGTTATTTGTCTGTAGTTAGTAAGTTTGGCATTCTTAGATGCACTGCAAGAGCTGCTGCTGTAGGAGGTATCAAAATGGGAATATTGGTGTCATTCATTATGTCACCACCATGTATGTACAGGCATCAGTATCACAATGAGACAGAAAAATTATCTGCAAAACTGTTGACAGCAATCAGACCTGTGTTTTGTGGAGAGAAAATGCATTTAAAGGGTTCAAGTATTCAGGACACAGTACTGCTACTACAGGAACAATTAAAAAATACAAACAGCAAGAAAGCATGATTGTCACAACTCCCTCAGAAGCCTTTAGATTTGTGGCACTCTGCTGAGTTGCTTTCTGAGGCTACTGACACAGGCTTTCACTTCCCCTGCAGTGTTGAGAAGGAAGGAGACACAGTGACTTGGGCACTAAGAGGACAGAGACTTGACTGTCCAAAGCCCAGAAAAAAAACAAAACAGGCTAAATGGCTCTTTCATCTGTTCCTGTGCAGCTGCTCATATGGCCACACTACCAGCACACACAGCCCCTGCAGCCCATCTCCCCCTGCTGCAGAGTGACCTTGCAGGTAGCTGCCCTCTCAACAGTGCAGAGAACAAGAACAGCATTTGCAGGACAGCTGCTCTACCTCACCACACCTTTTTCTTCAGCTTTGCATCATCTCAGCAGTACTGGGCACAGAGCACAACCAGACACCTCAGCATCACAACTCCAACTGCCTTGTTACTGTGGCCAAGGAGCTTGGTGCCCTGAGTCACTGGGGGCTGGCGGTGCGGCAGGGACTGCTCCACCACCTCGCCAATTCAAATGTTGCCTCTGCTGCCAAAGCAACAGGCTTGCAGCAGCCACCTAGGGCCATTTCTGGACTTGCACATGCACCTCTGTAGGCTGGCACACACTGGGACAACACTTTGTGGTTACAAAATCCCCAAAAGAGAAGAAAAATCTAGACCAAGGCAACAAAGAAACAGTAGGAGAGTCAGTGGTTCCCCTTACTGCAAGTGCAGCCCTGCAGAAGGATAGCTGAGCACAGGAGTCACACTTCTTCATCACAGTCATAAGAAAGCAGCACTGACATGACGGCCAAGCAGCAAAAAGCTCTTGCAATCCTTGCTTTAAATTTCCCTCAGCAGTTGCAGGTTGACATGAAATGCAATCCAAAATATGTTTCAACTGAGCTAAAGACTTGAATGTAAATTCACAAGTGCCTCAAGTCTCTGTAGGTCCTTCAACATTTCTGTGGTCTTGTTTCAGCAATACCTCTCAAAATGCTAAACTTGCTCAGAAGAGTTGGCAAATAAACAGAGCCCCCAGTTACTACTTCTGTGTTTCCCACAGTGGCACACATCACTCCCATGCAATTAATTCATCTACACACTCGTTTTCACAGAATCACAGAATGTTAGGGGTTGGAAGGGACCTAGAAGATCATCTTGTGGGCAGAGTCATTCAATAATGGGCTGCAGTCTGTATGAAAGATGAGCAGTAAGCAATTACACATCAAAACATTGATGGCAGTGGAATTCACTAGTCCAGGAACTACTTCTGTGCTACAGCGCTCCAGCACACACATTTTTTGGCTACACAAAAGGTATGAGACAGCACAGGACAGGTGAGAAGAACTCCTGACCCTAGCGTATGGAAGACAGCAGACAGCTGATCCCAAACAGTTGCCAAAATGCTCTCAACATATGATAATTTACTCTTAGGTAATTCACTAACAGAATTGCTTTCTCCAGCATTTTAAGACTAGTCTGATGAAAATAAATAAACACTGGTATCAAAGCTGAAAGTGCTTACCAGTGAGTTGCTTTAGGGACATTAACTCCAAGCTGTCCAAAACCCTACGGCAGCTTCCGTGATAAAATTATTTCTGACAAAGTCTGATCTGCAAGGTACAGGAGCATTTCTGAAGTCCTTCCTATGATTTAAATTCTTGTTGTCCGAGGGACTTCCAGCTGACCACAGAGCACCTGCGGGGCACTGTCAGGTGCATATTTGCAAGCATTTGCTTTGCCAGTTGTTCAGAGGTTGGCAGTTCTTCTTTGAGATTAGACAGACTACTGGTCTCAGTCTCACACAGAGGGACAGGGCACAGTCAGTGGTAAAGCAGCAGAGGGACTCCAAGAGTGCACATTCTCCAGGATTCAAGACAACAGAGGGGCAACAGGTTGTGGTCCCATTCTCATGGTAACCCACACAAATAATACAGAGGTCACCTAACCAAAAAGTGAAATGGTGAGATTGGAGAGGTAAAGGAGCAGAGAATGAAACAAAAATAATTTTGAAATAGGCATACATGGGCAGAAACCTTAAGCTGAAAACACTACTTTTATGTGGTAATTTTTAGAATTATTCTAACAGGGCAGGATGTCAAATATACCCATGCTATTTATAGAATAACATGCAATTTAGTCAGAAAACTATATTCAAACATGTCTCTATGCTGATGAAACTAATCAGCTTCCTGCATCTGCACTGTCCCCAGGCACAACTATGTTCCTGCCACAGCAGAACTTCAGGGAAGGGTAGGATGCAAGAAAGACCATGTTCTCCTTGTGGTAACTCCAGCAGCAGCACCACTGAGGCTCTGCCAACAAGCACCACTACATTATGCTAACATAAGATGACATGCATTTTTTCACTGAAACTCAGAAGCTCCATAGGCACCACAGTCTTTAAATTTAGAATTAAGGGAAAGTGCAAAAGAGAATGAGAATGGTGATGACTTGAAATTTCTCTGCACTTGCAGACACAAAGTTTGTTAGCAACAGCAAAATCCATTTAGCTAATACTTTACAGCTTGTATCCCGAAGGCTCACCACAGACTGTAGGTGGGATTTGGAGTGAGCAGTCACACAACTCCAAACTCCAGCCTCCAGTACAGAGCCAGACTAGCCAAACCACCACCAGGAACAAAGATCAATCCACCTACAGCCCCTGTGACATAGGGGTAAAAGGCTTTCCACATGAGATAGAACAGGAACAGAACCAACTAGCAAGATAAAACTACAATGTTAAGTTTCTTCAAGAAGGGAAGCCAAGTATCATTCCCTAAAAGGGAGTAGATATGATGTTGCAGGAATTTTGAGAGCAGCACTGGACCAGAGCAGAGGCTGCAGAAACTCAACCCACCAGTTCCATGCTGTTCAGTAGTTAAAATTTCAAAGCCAAAGCAACGTGAAGTCTCACAAATTTGCCAGGCACAGGAGAAATGTTTCTTACAGTACTTGCAGTGTTTCAACTGAAAGTAAGTTCATATGTGATTAAAGTCTGTCATCTGGGAATTTACATATGATCTGTATCACTTGATGCTTCACCTCACATTTTGGTCAACATCTAAAGTCTTCCTATGAGATCATATGAACAAATTATTTTCTACTTAATTTTGCCCCCTTTTATTTCTTGGGGATGGCAGGCAGGATTTGAAAGTGAAATTCTAACATTGAATTCAAGATATTAAAAATAATTTTAAAATTGATTCAATAGGAAAAAAAATCCACCTAAACTAATACCATCTGTTCTTTGTTCCCCTGTCCATCCCCTCTGCACAGCATTGGGATGCAGCACTTACTTCCAGCTAACAAAAAGGACACCTAAATTGTTTCCTGCAACCTCAAAATAGTTCAGATGTCTTAGTTACTACTTGGCTAAAAAAAAATTATTAGCAGTGAAAACAAGTCCTCCACGTTCATTACTGAAGCAGCTGGGGAGAAAAAAGCAGAGCCTCACAGAGATCACAGCAAAGTGCCGTGGCTCTTCCATTAGTCAAGGCTGCGTGTCGGTGCAGGTAGAAACATCCTGCTTCATGTTTTCACACCTTTGTAGCTTTGCAAGTCTGAGCTCCAGCAACTACAATCCAGGCAAGTTTATGAAGCAGGGGTGCTTCTCAGGTATCACTATAGCAAACCACAGCACGAAGGCTGATCCTCTAAGGTTCTCAAGAGCTACACAGTAAAAATCCCTCCGAGTGTTTAAGGAGTCCCTAGACTCAGTGCACTGCCGGGGAAAGCCTTTCAGCTCTCACCACAGTGCTGGAGCAAAGCCTGCATAACACACAAGACTCCTGTTTCCCAATCGAATTAAGCACCTACTCTGCCTCCTGGAACAGCGGTGTCACGTCACGAGACTGAGCACAACCTCCCAACGCCTCAGACGCTCAGCCCTGAAAAGAGTCTGCAAGAATTTTCTAAGAATTGTTTTCTGGCACCAAGATCAAACCAGACAATGCTCAAATATCAATCAATATGAATCTTCTCTAAATACATCATCACCACCAGCAGGTCATCAAAGACGCCTCCAATAACAGGACGAGGAAAATGATACCAGCACAATTAAAGCCCAGCTGGCACATTCCCATAAAGGCAAAAGCAGCCCTCCTGTGGCTTTGATGAACAGCAGAAGATGAATCCTTTCAGATACAGTAATCCTGCAATCAGATACTCAGGAGAACCACAAATAAACACAAATCAAATCCAGGGCTTTAACAGATTATGGGGGATGCAAAGAATCAGTAGAATGAACCAGCTTTCCAGCACTTGGAGCACAAAAGCATTTCACTGAAGATCCAGGTGAGTGAAAAGGGCACCAGTCCAACCCCTGCTTCCTGAAACTAGCGTGTGTCTAGAGGGCTAATTCTTACAAGAAAGCAGGTAGGCTCATGCCTCCCCTGACTGCTAACACACTGCACAGCCTGCAAATTGGGATGAATCAAAGTCCTATCATCCTCCTCCAGGACGCCCTTATGCAAGGTTGGGAGGGTTCAGCTCAGAATTTGGCTACAACAGCCAGTTTGAAGTTTCAGGGGAAAAAGCCCAACAAATACAAACAAAAAAAAAGCAACAGAGGTTTACAGAGGGAAGGAGAATCTGAACTCCCGGTGAGCTTGCTCCAGAGGCAGCAGGAAGGACAGAGAGGAAGATGACAAGAAAAATAACATGAATCTGATTCAGAGGTGGAGCTTCCACCACAAAAAAAAAACCCCAAGCATTTGTGGCAAGTGGCTGATCCATCTTCTTCCTCATGCAGTGTCCTCCCCCCTGAGGTGACACTAAAGCATGAAGCATTTCTTCTACTGAAAAAGACACCATTGCCTTCCTCTACCAACACTGCTGGCTATGTGAACCACTCCAGAAAGCAATCAGACACCATAGATGACAGCAAGCACAGTTGCTTTTGTTTTCCCGTTGTACAGCACTGAGTAGCACACACCCCACACAAAGACAACCTGTGTGGGTGCATCTTCCTTCAGAGCACACCCAACATACAACTGGCACTGCTTATTTGGCAGGCAGTCTCTCCAGGCACATGGGGCCACCTTCAGCAGCAACAGATACTTTCCAGACTTGTTCAGTCCCTGCAGGCTCTGCTGGCATTGCCAGGAAAGCCCGAGCATGCCAGCAGCAGCACCACTCACAGAAAAAAAACCGCTTTCCACAAAGACTGGCACTGAAGTGAAGGGAATGGCTCTGGGCACTCCTTACAACTCTCTGTCAGCTATTCCCTCTGCCCTTATATGGGAACATCCCGTGGCCCCACTGGGAACATGATGCTGTTGGTGGACATGAAAGGTAAGGCAATACCTGAGCCATCAGCATGCGGGAACAGAATGTGTCTTTTCAGAAAGGCAAGCAGAGACTACAGGAGCTCAAACTCTTTACAGGACTTATGTGGGAGAAAGGAGAGATTAGAGTATCAACTGCTGACAGTCTGTGCCCACCTTTCTCAGGAGATTTATGCTGGTAATTTTAATCTTATTAAATATTGTTAATCGTATTACTAACCTAACTCTTTTCACATGTTGGAAGAAATTTTAAAATTCCATATATGACCATGCTATGTTAAATGCTTTCTGCCTAAATCTCAATCCAGGGCAAGCCCCTGCCTTGCAGATTCCAGTTCTTCTACACACAGGTGTGGATGAGTATGGACAGCACCAGATTACCTATGAGCCACCTTCCTGACAGATTCTCCTCTCTCATAACCTGCTTGCTTTCCTTCTCCTAGGATATTGCCAGCCACTCCTGGCCTCTCAAAGTGACCTAGGCAATTCCAGACCAGGTTTGTAACAAGCAAGGGGAAACACCAATTACCCCATTAGAATGCACAACCACATAGCACAATGGGTCAGTGTATCAGCTCTCCCCTAGATCAGGGCGAGTGCCTCCACCATTGGCTTAGCTCCCAACATCACACGTACACATTGTTAATGTAATGCTCATCGATTCCTGCATTTTACATGCAAGGCATAACATGGGACTCCTGCAGACTCCATTCAGAAAATGGATCCAGAAATGAGCAGACCACATGCAGCACTCCAACTTGCACAGAATAAGGTACTTGTTTAGTAAAATACTGAGCCTGCTGTTTTACAACACTCAGGATTGTAGCCCCTTCCTTTGTAACTACTGCAGCAGTCCAGATATTCTCTCAGGACTACTGTTCCAGACTGCTGCCCTGAGATAAAGCAGCAGTCATAGAAAGTTTAGATTTGAGAAAGGAAGGGTCTCAAATTGCACTGATGTAACAGAAAACACACCTGCTTATGGGGCCCAAACACTTGCTGCAAACTGTTCAAAAGGAATGTGTTCAAGGTGGAAAATGAGATCTCCAGAACAACAGGACTCAAGCACCTAGTTTCAATACAGACAGCAAAATCAGCACTGAGAGGGGGAAAAAGGTGAACACATGGCCTTCCATAACTTGAAGATGCTGTATTCATCAAAAAGCCACCTTCTAGCATTTTTTTATGTTGCTGGAAACAGTGGTGAACACATTGAAGGCAGACAAGTAAGTTAGCCTTCCCCAAGTTAATAATTTGACTGCATTTGTAAATTAAGAAAACAGATTTAATTATTAAGCAACTTCTCCTCCCATAGAAAGCAGTTATTGCTGCCTCTGAGGTTGAAGTTTCAGGAATACAGTGATACTGACTTGCAATGCTACTTTTTTAAAACACTACGGGGCTTCAGTCGTTATTTACAGCCGCACCATTTACTACCAGCTCTCTAATCCCTGGTGCAGGGCTACTCCCTGAAGACACTCGAGTCACTTTTTAATCAGCAAAAGGATTCACAGGTTTTTTTAAGCTCCTTAAATAACACAGCTCCCGAGTAACTTCTGTCTCGTCCCTGCTTTAGGAAGTTCTCAGCATCCTCGGAAAACAGCATCCACGTGAAATCT
>JANHGL010016058.1:0-11946 GCA_024611195.1 Ceyx melanurus | reverse complement strand
CGCTGTTTTGCTGGTTTCCCGCTCTTCAGAAGGCTGAGGGGCGGAGGCGCAGCGCGAGCCCTGGGCGGGCTCTCCCCTCCGCGGGGCCTCCTCCTCCTCCTCCTCCTCCTCCTCCTCCTCCTCCGCGGGGCCTCCTCCTTCTCCGTGGGCTCCTTCCCCGGCTCCCCCGCCGCTCCTACCGCGGGCTGTCGCGGCCTGCAGCCCGGACAGGGCCCGTAGGCGCAGCCGGGCCTACCCCGAGCCGCGGTTATCGCCGCCACCCCCTAGGGCCTGAAGCCACCGTTTAAAAAACGCGGGTCTTAAGAGACGGGTTTTGTACCTTCTCTGAAAGGAGGTCGTTGCTATGTCTGAAAAAAGGACTTAGAGAGCTAATGAGAACGGGGGAAGGAAATCTGTCACTGATTCTGCTAAAAGTGCTGTAAGATTCACAGGTACCGATTTAATCAACTGAGTAAAGAGAGGGAAAAGTGTGTGCACAAGGGAAACGTGCAAGCTGCATCCTGAGCATGTGCAAACCCAAAATGCCCAATTTCTCCTCCTGCTGGTTGGTATTCTTCAAAAATAAAGGTCTCTCAATTTATTTTTTGTCATTCTACATTTAGATTTGTTCAGATTTTTTTCTTATTCCTTGTATGTGCACGTAAGGAAAAAGAACATATGCACATAAGAAAAAAGAATATATGCACACTTGCCTGCTTTTATTAGGACTTGCTATAGAAGGTTGCTCATCCATTATTTGAAATAACTCAGTCACAGAGTTGATACATTTGATTTCCTGAAGAAAAAAAAAATAGACTCTTAAAAAATAGTCCAAATAAACAGAATATTTAAAAGATATTTTTAATGTGTCCTAGTTATTTATCTACAGAGGTCAGCACACTGGGCTGAGGGCATCATAAAGCCTCTGTGCAGCCAGTTCCACCATTTCACGGAGGGATTCATCATCTTCATTTCCTTGCTCACAGTCCACTGTCTGGGAAACAGAAAAGCAGTGTGTGAGCACAACCAGTGTGAGCACAACCAGCAACTGAGATTATTACACTGCAGCATGTGAAGAATGCTCAGGAGGGAAAAAGTGTTTTAAAAGCATTAAACAAATGTGGGTTAAATCAGTTTCTCTACAGTATTTCCTTATTTATTTTCAGGAATTTGTATTTATACTGTGTTTTCTTCCATGTTTGTTACATAAACATTCCTAGCGCTTCTTTTAATGAAGCAAACTCTCTAGGCAATTGTCCTGTGACACAGTTGGTCAGCTCAGCTCAGGCTGGATCAGTGTTTCTCCCAGAAAGCCTGGACACTGATGAGAATTCCCTTTTGTCACGGGACGTGAACAAGCTTCAGAAGGCAGGACACCAAACACAAGCCCATTCCCTCGGCAGCACAGCTCCCAGTGGTGCTGAGCACAGAGCACACCAGAGCAGGTGCTCTGCCCTACGTACCCGAGTGTCCAGGGAAATGTTGGCTGTCTTCCCATCAATGGTGATGCAGAGCACAGAGCCATCCTTGGAGCTCACACAGTCTTCCCCAAACATGTCCCTAAAACAGTGACCTGGGTAAGAGGTGGCTGAACACCAGACTTAGATTCTTCTTTCTAGGAACCAAGGGGTTCCAAAGGAGTTTTGTCAGCAGAGCATCTCTTTCAGCAGCTGTTCTTTAACCCGCTCAGATATACTGAACAAACAGCAAGCTAAATTATTATCAGAGGGGGTGTGACATGGCAGGAAGTATTTACCAAAATAACTCATAAATGAAGGCAAAGATTCCCTCATTGTGTTGTTTCATCTATGTAAACAACAGAACGTACATCAGAGTAAGTTTTAAGAGAGATGTGATCCAAAAAGGGATTTTTGTGACCATTTGTAGCATAATTTTGGGAGACAACTTCAAAATCTAAAAAAAGAAAAACTTATGCAAGAAATAACTAGGGCCTGTAGTCAAAATGGTAATGATGCTGAGAACTTTTTCCTGTCTTGAGTTAATTCCTGGCCTTCACATAAATGATAATGAAGGAATCTTTAATAAAGTTTATTGTATCTTTAAACTATATTAAATGATTGTATTTATAGGATAAATAGTGATCATTTGCCTTTAGAGTAATAGATGCCAACTTACTGAAGCATGATCTCCATTCTCTTCCTATAGACATCCATATCTACTTTCTTGGAAATTTTCTGCACAGCAGCTGAAAGGAAGAAGTTGTTTTACTTTCACAGACATATGTTTTTACCACAAATAAGGGCAAAAAAAATTCCTGCAAGGAGCACAGAACATACCTGTTGGGCACCACATAGCCCAAGAGTTTTGAAGTTTCATTTTAGGATTAATAAGATCACTATTCTTATTGCCCTTTTCTTGATAAAAAAAAATAAAAGCCTGCAAATGAAAGCCTTAGTTTAAACAGCATACATTAAACTTAGTACCTTTCTGTATTTTGGGATTTGACTGGACTTCCAGTATCACTGTTGTCACGGTGTCTGCATACATGTCATTGGCAGGGTTTGCCACCCACTGGAAGATTAAAAAAAATATAAATTAAAAAAATGGAGCCCCTTATTTGAGCTGAGTAAGGCAGCATAAAACCAGTTTATTTGCAATTATTTGTATTCTCTAATCTGCTTTCTGAGTTCTAGCTTCAAATATCTCTCATATATTTGACACCACATTACTAATTTTAACTTGGTATATCCCAGTAACTTCCCATGAAAAATTTGAGCTGTTGAATGTTTCATGGCACATTCATGAAATAGTTATTAATTACCACAGCTACAGGGGGGAAAGGAAGATCATTTGACATTATTCCCAATTTCTGTATGTCAAATAAAAAAGGGCACTGCATCTGCCACTACACTCTGAGTGATGGCAGTGGCCAAATGAACTAACACCATCACCACAGCACCACAGCTCAAGGGAAAATCTGTTCCATCTTTCTTTCTACTTGTTACCCAACAGCAAACAAACCATTTAATTCTGCACAGCATCTCTAAGAGAAGTCATTTGGTCTCCAGTTTCTGCAAATGACTCTTTTCTCTCTCACCACTGCCCACCTCAAGGACAACCATGCCAGGCTCCTGGATCACAGTAATGTTTTTGAAGACCTTTAGGGCTGGTTTTTGTTGGATTTCTATTTCTTCTACATCACCTAAGAAATGACAAAATGTGGTTAGCAAGAATGATACTGAAAGCAGGAAGTAGTTGCATAAGAAAACAGAGTATGAGGGGTTGTCCTGTTATCACAACCGCTTAGAGTAGCTCACCAAATGGAAGCACAGAACCTTTTTCCCTGACAAGGCAATTTACAGTCTTTGTTCTGGGTTGCTTGGTGGTTTTTTAGTATCAGTATTGGCCACTTGTTTTGAATTCTCACAATTGACTGGCTCAGTACAGTGACCTCAGTGCAGCAATGCAAAGGAAATGCAGTGCTCCATTTGCTGAGTTAACCAGCTTCCCTCAGACCCTCAGAGGGTAACCCACTGCTTACATAAGCAGAGAGCTTAAAACAAAAGCACCTCTGTAATATAAAAAAAATCCTTTTTCAGTGTTGCTGTGCCCATCCTCTGGCAGTACATACCAGTCAGCTTCTGTAGCTGGTAAGAGAGCAGGTTGAAAGGGCCTGTGTAAGGAATGGCCTGTGTCTGTGTCACAGTGCTCATCGCCAGGTCGGTGTAATCTGCAACAGGTTTAAAAGGGGTGTTCAAAATCTTACACTGGAATTCATAAAACTGCCATTACAGATAAAGAACAGCATTGGGACATTTAAAACAGGGGGTCTTTTGTAAAGAGGAGGGGGAGAGTTTAATGCAAGATAAAGAATGTATTTGTGGTCAAGAGACCAGCAAGGGGTTGTTATTTATCATACCCATTAGAGCACACAAGGAACTAGCCCAGCAGAACTGCTTTCCCACAAGCTCTTCTAAGATTACATTTAATTATTCTATTTTGAAAATAGATCTGTTTCTTCAGTAATAAACAGCATAGGAGCAATACTCCAGTATGTTCACTGTACTGTAGCCTTTTACAATAAAAACTAATGACAGAAGCTGGTAGGACAATTGATCATGTGCTCCTCTCACTGGCATTTCATGCCTATTCACACTGAGGAGTAAGAAAGGAAATGAAATCTTGCTTCTTTTCTTTTACAGAAATAAATATAAAAGATTTTAAACAGCAGTGGACAATGCATTGAATGTCTTTCTTCTCACCACAACAGTTCAGCATTTCAGACAAAACTAAACCAAAATAAACCCAGGATGCTCACTAATTGATTATCAAATTCCAAATTACAGAGAACAAAACAAGATTGTATGTGCTTTGATGACAAAATGAGGATACAGTAAGTTTCAATTCCCCGCTAAGCACATCACTGTCTTCACTTACTGGAAAGGTCACATGGAGAAAGGATGTGATAGTTAAAATTTCTTTTAACTAGGATTCCAGAAATTCTCTGTCCTTGTTCTGGTTTCTTATCTGCTAAATTTCCCATCACCTGGACAGAAAAAGCACACATTGCCTTGTTGCACTCTCTCATGTATTCACAGCTTAAAGGTAACTATGGAGATGAAATCTAGTTTTCTCAGGAAAAAAACCAAACAAACATAGTTTAACTCTGAAAATGAAAGTCAGGGTAAGCAACAAGCATTAAGATGCAACACAAGAAAAGGCTGAAAGAGTGAACAGCCAAAAAAACCCAATCAAACAAACCAAACCCAAACCCAAACAAACCACCACAAACAAAAAAACCCACAAAAAATGCAAAACATTCACATACTTGGAGACCTCAGAAAACATACACAGTCCACAATCAATGTGAAATGGGGGCTTGGAAGAAAATGTGTTTTGATTCCAGAGGAAGATGCTGTTGTACAGAGCAGAAAATACTGATTTTATTATACCTTGGCAAGTTTTTCTCCTCTGAAGTTTAATGTTACAGCTTCAGTATTCCTGGGATTGTGAACTTCTATATGAACTTCATCATTATCCTCATATTCCCTTATCAGTGCTGCTTTCAATCTGGCCATTTCATTTTGCTCACCATGAACTAAAATCTATAGGAAAGACAGTTGTACTGTTAGCAGAAGTTACTTGTTCAAACAGATATGTTTAGTAAACAAATTAATCAAGAAAACTGCCATTCTTTACCTCATCTTTATAAAAATTAATTCCCTGAGATGACAATATACAAACTTGAGCTGATTTCAGTTCAGAGAGGATGCTTCCCAGCCCACAATCTTCTTTACAAAATGAAATACTCTTGTCTTCTGCTAGTTCTTTCTTTCTCATCTGTGCTTGCACACTGATTCTCCTTCAGTCTCAGGCTGTTTCAGATTCTAGTCCCCATTATCATATTCTGGTCCCTCACCCCTCCTGCTCCCTGTGATTTTTGCTCATGCTTTTCCCCTCAGGTGCTGCCTGCCACATACCTTCAATCAAATGTTTTCTTTTTATTCTGGGGCAAATTCCAGTGAATGATTCCAATACCAGTGCCCCCAGCTGTATGCCATCCTATACAGTATTTTGTGTGCTGAACCAGCTCATGGCTCACACTGCTTTTTTGGGAGTCATCCCCAGACAGCCCACGTGCAGACAGCAGAAAGCAAGTTAATCTTTGCTAAGGTAAGATGATGAAAAATGGTTAAAATCTCCACGTTTTATTATTCACAGCACAGGGATGCTGGTTACTGCTGGTCTCCAGCACCTGCCTGAACTGGTGTGCTGAACCCCACTCTGCAGAAAGGCAGCATGTGCACATACTAACCACGTGTGGGGGTTTCAGGGCCCGGATAAATTCACTGGTTTGTTGGTAATCTGTGTGAGCAGAGAAAGAAATGTAATCCACAGACATCTTCAGTGGGAGCTTCTGCCCTGACATCGTTGTGATCTCTTCAGGTTCAGACATGATGTGCTAGAGAAAAGAGCACTTTCAATAAATAAAAAAGAAAGCCTCCTACAGACACTATATAACTAATGCTTCACATCTGAAAAAATAAACTGAATAATATTGGCAGCCAAGTTAAATATCAAGGACTTTAAAAACTCTTGAATATCATGGGACACACACCCACAAAAGGCAAAAGCATGCACAGCATACACTATTTCATCTTTTGCATCCTCAGCAGATCTAGGAATTAATTCTTCTTCCAGATGCATCTCCCTCAAATGTGCATTGATATTGTAACATATCATTGTGTGTGGCTTCTGACTAGCTGTTGGCATTTGGAAGGAAGGATTTAATGCTCTACAACAGGACAGTGGCACAGCATGTGCAAGGTAGTCTGATCTCTGACACATAAGAAGTGAGATTTAATGTAGATTCCTCTATAATCAGGGTTAGGGCTCCCCTGTCAAAAAGTAAATGGTCTGAAGAAGGAGAGAAGTGTCAATCATTCCTTCTCATGACAAGATAACTGCTCCTAGAGAAGGTTATTCTGTAGAACATCACTGGAAATGGCCATATGCAAATTTTCTGTACTTCTCATCAGTATTAGCCAAAAGCCATTAGTTCTGACTATGTAACTACACACAGCCTGACAGCAATCTTCTCAGTAAATCAAAATAAAGACACTCACAATTCTTTCTAAACATCATATGAATCCTCCTTTAGGCAAAGAAGTTCCAGTGCATTTGCAACTCACCTTGGCAAGTGTTCCTTCAACACAGTACCCTGCAATGATGACTCCATTCCTCTTATCTGTGCACCAGCTCTCAAAGAGCTCTCTGGACAAGCCACTCTGCATCATACCTGGGGAAGCCATCACCACACTCGGGCCGATGTCATCAAAGTGATCCATGCTCTAATGGACAGACAGCATCAGTTACTGTAGCTCCCTTCAGTCTGCCTGCACCCTTGACAAATGCACACGTAGTGTTCACAGACTGCACCCCATCCTCCTAAAAAATGCCCTTTGCAGCAAAGTTCCCCCTGCTGATGCCCACAAGGAGCAAACTATAAGCACAGTGGGAGAAAAGTTGGGGTGTAAGCTCCCCTCAACACTGGGACAGCAGGTAACTGAGAGACAAATCCATATCCTATCAATCTATTGGGATTTTAAACATGCAAACAATTCAGCAAATACAAACTCTCCTGCCACCCTTCCTCTTTTTAAGACAAGCTTACCTTCAGGTTACTAATGTGCTTGAAGACAAAGGGGTTGTTGATGTTGATTTGCTTGCGGATCTTGTCATTCATGGCATTGACATATGTCTGGTAAACTGCCATACACTTCTTTGCCAAAGAGGAGGCATAGTATATAGGGATGTCATGCAGTTCTGGGTGATTCTGCCAGTATTCATCTAAAAAAAGCAAAAGTAAGTAAGAACAAAATCCAGCCAAAAAAACCACAAAGCCCCTCCCACAGCATTACATCCAAAATGGACGCGTGGAAATGCTAACAGAGCTTGTAAAACAGATTTAGCAGTGGGTTTAATTAATTTTTAAATTAAATTATTTATTTTAGACCTGTTTTCTCTGAAATACCTTGTAATAACTACCTATATATTTTATGTGAAGTGTCTAATTCATCCCTGTCTGTTATGGTCTTCTTGGCTTTTTCTATAGAGACTTCTCCATAGAGGTTTGTGAATTAAAGGGCAAGGGCACTGAAACTTTGGAACACAATATTCCTTTTTTTAGCAGGAGATGCAGACAGAGCAGCTTTTGTTGTGCTTGCTTACCCTTCAACCTGTAATAACAGCCTGTTTGCTGAAATCCTGTTAAACAAGATTCAAAAGTCAAGCACAGATCACCCTTTCCTTTCCAGATCTGTTCCACCACACCAAGCAGAGCCACCCTGGCTGGTTTATTGGATTTTTCACACTTGCACAAACACGTCACATATTCTTAGAGATTTCAGACACTGAAAAAAATGCTGAAGAGTTGTTTAAAAAGTTGCTACATCTGATATCTGTTATGTGGATTTATCTAGCTACATTACCCAGGCAATCCTGCTCAGGCAGGGGGTTGGACCAGATGATCTCGAGGTCCCTTCCAACCCCTGACACTCTGTGATTCTGTGAAACTCTGCACGTGAAAATGTTCTTGCTTAACTCCATAAAGCTTTTATTAAGGGGAGCTGGGAAGGTACATACCTAAAATGAGGAGCAGTTCCTGAGCTCGACCCAAGGCAAAGACAGGGATGAGCCCCCTGCCTCCTCTGTTCACAATGTCATGGACAGTGTTGCAGAATCTTGCCTCTCTCTCCTCCCTTTTCTCATGGATATGGGTACCATACGTGGATTCCTGTGCAGACACAATCTCAGATGTAAAAGGACTGACACAGACACTCATTCCTCATCTACTCCTCTGAATCCAGCAAGAAAATGGGGGATAACAGAATAAAGCATAGTGGTGTTGACATAGTGGGGAGAGGAGAGAGATGGGTGAGGTGAAGGGAAAAAAAACCCTAAATTCCCATAACCACCTCCAACAAGCAAAGAACCATGTTGGGAGTGTTCTGAACACCCCACAGTTTGGACAGTTAACACAAATCATCTACTACCATTAAACCTCCCCTGTCTTTCTCATTCCATTTTAGCTTTAAGTAATACCCCTAAATCACATATTTAATTACTAATATTAAAAAAAAAAAAAAAAGGTTAAACTTACAATTATAAGAATATCAGGTTTAATATTGGGAATCTCAGCTGCCATCAGATGTCTGTCTTCCTGCCTTGAGAAATCTCCTGTATATAAAAGCTGTTGGAGACAAAGAGAAGCAGCTGCTCTGATTGCAGGTTCTACCAAGCCAGCAGTCTTTAAAAGTTGTACAGGAACTGTATTTTTTTTTTTAAGAAAAGATGGTTTTAAGGAATTTGTGATAAAAAAAGTCACTTGTAGTCTAAATAAAGACTAAGAGCTATAAGCTCACTGATTCCAAGTAACCCCTATAAAATCCAAACATGCTAACAGGTTCAGTACACATGTCACTTGCTAGTTGTAATCCATGAGAAAATACATGGTCTATACCTCAAGGCCTCCCACCTTGACTTGAGTTCAAGTCTGACAGCTCTAGCCACAGTGGTGAGGCTTAACAGGCAATAATAACTAATTAATATAATATAATATAATTCATTTTATAATAAAAGGGAAATACCTTCACACCAGCTATTTCAATCATAAACATGGCTGCTCCCAGAACATGGCCTGCATGGTAACACCAGAATTTGATTCCTGCCACCTCTTTCACTTCGTGGAAGTTGATGGTCTCAATCTTGTCCATGCTTTCTTCAAGGTCTGTCTCTGTATATAGCATGTCATCCGCTGATATATTACTGGAGAGAAGTGAAATGGCTAAATATCAGCTCATCTTAGCAGCTCAGACCATGTAACACTTGGAGAAAAACATCCCCTGGATTCTTTTTCCCCACTGACAGTAAAAATTCCACCCTGTAGCCTGGCAGTCAAGCCCAGCTACTACACTGAACTACACTGTAGTTCACCTAGCTGAGTTCCCTCAGGAGAAATGGGTCAGGTCATGCAACAGAAAGAAAAACTATTAGAAAAAACAGAGACAGAGCACTCTGTGTATTTAATATTTCATCTGACCTTGCCCTGCAATGTGATTTGTAACTGCAGGGGTTTAACATTCACTACTTCTCTGAAGCTTATAGAAAAACAGACATTAAAAAGCATAAGAACAAAAGAGTGTTTCAGGAGATATAGATGAGAGAAAAAAAGTGATACTATTAAATGCCCAAATAAGGCAAATGAAAGCATGAGAGGAATGAAGGAAAGATGTAGTTTTTAACTGATAGGAAATGATTTGAGAGATGAATTATCCATGAGGCAGGAAGATGATCTGTTACTTCTAACCTGGTTCATAACATTGCTTCCTGTGGTAACATCCAGGTTCATCCAGACACCTTTAGAGGCTTCATCTTAAGCTTTCTAGTGGATATTGAGGTGAAATAATTCAGGAGTTGAAGAGACCACCCAAGGGCAGCTTACCTGACTTTGACATAATCTGATAGAAGCCATCTGTAAATAGCTTTTGTGGCATGAGTCATGAACGTCCTTCCTTTAAAACTTGTTTTCTGCAAAAACCATGGTAAAGCCCCACAGTGATCTAAATGGAAACTTAAAATACACACAAATCCCATTAATACATCAACATCACACAACAGGAATGTAATAAATAAATCATCTACTACATAAATATATGAATTGTATAGTTCACTACTTCAGTGGATTAACACAGGATCAAAAGAATCCCAAACCAGAATTTTCAACCCCTTTAGCTATGCTGGTCTACATTCTGCACACCTCTGGCTGGAAATGCAGCCAAGAAAAGTTACAGAAGCTGCCACAGTGGTGTCAAAGCAGCCAAGTTATAGAAATGTCAGAAGCAGCAGCTCAGAGGAGAGTTGTGATGTCAAAAGTGACTGAACAGCCTTAATTTTTATTTTAAAAGTTGGAAAGTAAAATTTTCCCATCTCTAAAACACCTATTTTCAGCTTCTCTTAATAACCTACAAGAGAACACAGTTCAGACCACGAGCTCAGTACATTTGTTCTTTCAGTTGCAACTTACTGACTGATTAGGAGGAGATCAATCTCAGCAGGATCTATCAAATCAATGTAAGGAAGAGCATCCATTCCTTCCAGTCCAGGATGGATTCCACAGTCAAGCTGAGAAGTCAAAGACAGTTAAAGATTCTAACACAACATATTAAAAAAAACCCAACTATTTCCATTTTGGTCTAAAATACAGTGAGTGGTAACTTTTAGCATTATTTAGCAGAACATCTGTATGTTTGTATGTAAACATCAGCCTGAGGTTCTGCTGAGATCCCTATGTGGACATTTCAGAATCCACACTAGATACATACTCTGTATTTGGGGATATGGATTTATTTAACAGGACAGCCTCTGTAAAAGCCACTATTATATAGGGTAATACTGTTATAGAAAGCTTAAAAGTGTTGCCTCTTCCAGCCCAGTGGCTGAATTCATCCAGTAACATCTTTCTGTGACCCAAAGTACTGCAATGAGAGGGTGTATAAAGACATTTGTGCAATAATTACCATTATTTTCCTTCCTTTGAACTCCAGAATAATGCACGACCTTCCTACTTCTTGGCCAGCACCTCTGCAAAAGGTTATTGAAGTCATCAGCATGAAAGCCACCCACACCACACAGATGGAACTGTCTACCAGGTGCCTTCTGGGGGATTATTTTTCTGTCAGAAATAATGACTGCACAGTCCTTTCAAGCTCAGGTATTTAAAGTCACTGAGCAGTTACATGTATCCCAATGGAAATCAGACCCTATTTAATGCAGCAGGGGAAAAAAAAAATATTATTTTTTTTTTAATTTTAAAATTTAAAGAGGAAATTATTTTGGTCTCTTATGTTTTTTATTCCACGCCTGCTTATGCAAGGCTCAAAGTGTTGACGTGCACAACGAATGGAAGGTTAAATTACTTTGGGATGCAGAAGTCTGAAGTAGCATCTTCAGCATGTCCATAAGGCAACGCTCGTGATGCCACCAGAAACACCTCAATTTGCACTGGCATTTTGACCAGTGGTGGGAAAACAACCAATTTCAAAGGCAAAAAGGGGTTTTTGACACGATCCTAAGGGAGCCTGACAGCTCCCGCGGAGACCCCGGGGGAGGGAGAAAGCAGCCCGGCGCTTCAGCGCCTCCACAGCGTTTCCCTGCGGCTGCCCAGGGCCCGGTGCCACCGCCGGTGCTCCCTCCCCATCCCCCGGGGCTTCTCCCCGCGCCCCGGGCCTGCCCAGCAACCCCCGCAGCCCCGCGGCTCTCACAGGGGCCGGATGAGCAGCTGGTCGCTCTCCTCCGCCGGGATCAGCGCCTCGGCTTTGCGCTTGGCTGACATGTCGGCGTCAGGCGTCCGATCCCGCGCCCGCCTCTCGCTCCCGCCCCCCGCTCCGCTCCGGCCCCTTCCGATTCCGCTCCCGCCTCCCGCCCTTCCGCCTCCGCCGGGCCGCG